>LLCD01001183.1:0-12241 GCA_001414355.1 Hymenoscyphus salicellus
GACGTCGACACCAGTAACCCACCCTGCACCAATTAATCCGCCCAGACACCACAGCCGCTGCGATGCCGAGAAAGGTATTCTAGAAGGGGCTATACTTGTATATGGTACACAAGCCTGAAGAGGCTGAAAAGGCTGAAAAGGCTGAAAAGTGCCCTGGCCGGGTGTCTGGAAGTGGCATTGAAGGCGCAAACACCTCATCAACAGCAACATTTGCATCACGCGAGCACCTGCTCCAAATGCTATCAATTCGATACTCACCTTCCATCCTCGCCCAGCAATGAGGCAACTGCACTGGTGACAAATTGACAGATTGACAGATGCTGCCGGCCGCTCTATGCGCCCAGCCATTGCGACCTCGTGGGTGGAGAATGGTGAGATGATGGGATGAAAAGGGCTGCTGTCGTGGTTCTTGCGCCGTCGTTCTTGCGCCGTGGTTCTTGCGCCTGTCGAGAAGGGGAGATCCATTCCACCCTGGCGGTGTCGACTCAAATCGATACATCGGGAGCCAGCTGCAAAGACACGAGGCCCTGAGGTCCTCGCCTACCAATCAGCTCCCTTCTAATGAAATCTTAGAGCTCTCTTCCGAGATTCCCCTCGTCCCCGCACGTCTACCCGGTCTTGCAGGCTGAGCCCCCGCCATGGGCAGCATCAACCAATGCCCAAATGCTTCAGGAACAACAACTCGGGTCGACTCTGGACGAATGATTCAGAAATGGCTTCCCAATTTCCCGAGATTCTAGACTCTGCTCACATGTTAAAACGAACCCTATCTTCGTATTGATCATTGGCGCTTATCCCAAAAGCCCTCGCGGTCCAAGTTGAGGCATCGTGGAAACTTCATTTGGCCTTCCGGCGAGTCAATTTCCAAAGATGCTCATCTAGTACGAAAACATCCCGCGTCATTTTTTTTATGAAGAAAATATCTCGTATCAGAGACCATTGAGGCTTTATATTCCGATATCTCTGGGTAATAGGCTTGGAAGTTGGTTTCCGTGCGGGAATATGTAACCGCTCATTTGATAAAAGCACTTGGACACTTGTACATGGTCGTCATCTTTGGCAATTGTTGGTGGAAATTTCCATTTCAAGTGTAACCCCACGGGAAAGACTTTTTCCCATGGCCCATCGTCGGGTACATCCCCGGGGCGCCTGCCGAGGCGAATCACGTTTTTCATACCCCGTCTGAAGATGCAGGTGGGGTCTTTTTCAAGGAGTGTTCCCCTACTCACCGGGTTTACTAGCCAACTCAACTTCCCAATACAACTTCCCCTTTCATTGCATTAAACAAAGTCACAAGCTCCTCCCAACCAATCTTCAATATTTCTGACTCACAACCCTACATCCATTTCTTTTTCTGTCAGTTTACACTTTGTTGACCGTGTACTAAAGTCACGAGAAGCCCATTTACGTAACTCCCATCCGAGCTTTTTCTATTTCCAACTTTCCATTTCCAATTGGAGTTTTCATGCGAACACATGATACCAAAGTCTCAATTTTCAATTTCCGATATAGGAAGTTTGAGGTTCTATGGTTGTGGATGTTCCCCGGATTCCTGGGTTCGTGCTTGGCCTGGGGCAGTCAGTCACTTGACGAGAAGAATCGGGATTTGTTAATTTCCTGGGGCTATTTTTTGGTTGTGATTACGAATTGGACGATCTAGCTCGATTGGATTTGAATTGATACCGCATTGGAGTTCTATGAAGTCTTGAAAGTTAAATAATAACTCTTTACCGCTCCGATTTGAAGTTTGACTCGGGAACGGTGTGTTTCGGTAGCGGGCATGTGGACGGTACCTAGGTACCCGGATCCCGTCGTCCCTCGACCGGTAATGGATTGCCGAGGTAATGTGGAGAGGTGGATGTTTATATTTCTGGGTCAATCGTTTCTTCTTCTTGGAAGTATCTTTCAAGCGAAAGTTGAAATTTCTTGTGTTTGGTTGAGGAGAGTTTTGTCCGCTTGGCTTACTGTACCAAGTCCCTTGGAAAAAAGAAAAAGACGCCAGAGACACGATTTATGGTGGATATGATGTGTGAATGTCATCATCATACGTTTATCTCACTTCCTGCAGCGATTGCTGCGGTGAGGAAAGTTTGTTGCATGGGGATGCAGTAGCGTTCTTGAAATCGAGGATTTTCTTTTCACTTCCAGGCTCTTTTATCTTTCCAAGTACTTCCTACCGCTTCTGATACCGGATCATACACCGAGATGCGGAATTGGGACAATGGGTGACATCGACTGTACCTCTGCTTTTTAGTCATCGAAGAGTTTTCCAAGTTCTATTTTCAGTTGCACGTGTAATCACAGTCGATGCATTTCAAAGTCATTTTATTGCAAATTGCTGCAGTGTACTTCAAATAGTTTGGATTACGAGGACTGGTTTCATATCAAATATCTTCATTGATTCCAAATCATATTTATGCTATTGGGGTCGCTGTGAACTTGCATTTAGCTGTCATTTCCTGTAATAACTTGCATCGCTTTATACTACCATATGAAGATCTCACACTTCGTAAATTTGTCTTCATATTTCCCCAAAAGAGCGGTCTCATCATCTCAAAACGAGCCGCAACCTCGTCATTTCGTTACAACGCATCAAAAGAATTAGCTGAGAAGCCCCCAAAGCAGCACACTGCATACCCTATCCCCCACCCTATTGGTCCACACCCCTCTTCTCCAACAAATCAGACCACTGTATCTCCTTCAACCCCTCCCTCAGCATGAACCATATGCAGTCAGCCCTACAGAAAGAACATGACAGCCTGTCAAGAAACACGGGGAACTCTTCCACGTTCCCCTCTCCCTACCATTTTATCCACCCCAAATCTTTCGGGTGGTACAATCACTCAGAGAATGGACCACGCTGTACACTCTGATACGCTACCGAGCCAGGCATCCATCACCCCCACAGATACGATGTCCGTTAACCGCTGAGGATTCAGGTCCGAGCCTTCCCTCGTACCCTTCCTCATTCCTCTTTCTGTTTTTAAATGTGAATTGAAACTTGGGGGCTTTCTTCAAGATTACAACGCACGAATAACGATTTCTGCTATACCACTCTACTTGGAGATACGCGTCGCGTTTCTCTGTTCGGCGTCTAACGTACTCCGTACATCTTTGCTTTTGGGGGTGAACGGGTCTTGAAATCGGTCGCGCGGTCGGTGAGAGGCAAGGTCAGGTGAGTGGTCTTGAGATTTTGGGGATTTCTTCTCCGCTCAAATAGTTCGTTGTCTGTTTCGAAGTCTTGATTATTGACTCACCTTCTTCAGATCAAAGACATACAAGAACGGCTCTTGATTCCTCTATCCCAAATATCTATCGGGATCCGCAAGTACACATCAATCAAATCAAAATCCACAACACACATCCACAGAACACAAAAATGAATCCACCAACTCAACCCCGCGCACCACTATCAATCACAACCTCCTCCCCACCACAATCCCAATGCTCCACCTCCGCAACATACCATCCCCGAAACTTTCCCGCCTCACCCACAACATCCTCCCCCTCCCCAACATCCTCAACCTACTCCCCCCTCATCTCCCACCTACACCGACCCATCGCCTCCCAACGACGAGCGACAGAACCACAACCTCCTCAATCCGCAACCTCAACGTTTTCCGCTTCGCCATCTAGTCCGTTGAGATTTTTCTCGAGGCATGGGAGTACGGGTAGTCCGACGAGGATGAACAGCGGTATGGCAGGAGGAAGTGGTGGAGGGAATGGCGTGGTTAATGTGAAGAGATTGAGTGAGGGGAGTAGGAGGTATAGTGGGGAGAAAGTTAATGTTCATACGGAGTGTGGGAGGCATAGTGATGAGTGGCTTTTTGGGCCGATGAAGGGGGCTTTTCGGAGGGTTTTGGAGAGGAGGGATAGTAGTCGAGAAAGAGAGAGGGAGCGGGAGGCCAAGGGGAAGGGGAGGGAGTAGTCACGTTTGATGGTGGATGCTTTGCGGTTGCTGTGGGTGGGAGTGAGAGGAGGGGAGGCGAAGTGATGGAATGGAATGTGATGGGATATATTTAATGAGGTTATGACTCTTTTGGGATTTTCTGGGCTGGGGTTCGGGTGGAAAAGCGATATTTGGGATTTCTTTTCTTTTGCCTTTCTTCTTTCTACTTTCTTGTTTTTCTACCTTCTTGTTTTTCTACCTTTGGATTCTTGCCCTGCTTTCAGATTTAGCCAACTGCTCCATTTTCCTTCGAGTTTGTCTTTTTCTCGTTTCCAGCCTCGGGTCGTCAAGTCATTGCTATTGTCATTATCATTGAATGTCGAGTCGAATGATGAGTTGGATGAAGAACTGGATGTGGAAGTTGGAATGGATACGAAGACGCATGGATTTTGATGATACCCTATTTTCCTTAATATGCCTTTATTGTTTTTGTAGAGAGTTAATACAATGCCTCGATCGTTCCTCATTTTTTTTCTTCGGCCGGACTTCGTTCCTCAATATGTCTTTTACACTCAAATAATTCAACCTGAATGGACACATTTGTCTTCTCCCACTTCTGGCAGGATTCAAAATAAGATACCCGTTCATGAATTCCAAATTAGGCTCAAACTGAGCAAGCCTTGAAACCCAAATACTGGCTGGTCATTTGGCTGTAAAAACATGAAAAGGATGGTCAGTGTCGAGAGAGGAAAAGATCATACCAGTCTCTATAATTTTCGTTTTTCCTACAGAGAGCTTCACTTCTTCTTTCATGTTATAGAATAACAATAAAACGAAAATAAGAAATAATTTGATAGGTAGTAAAAATTTTTATAGTTTTCGTAGAGGGAAGTTTTTTTTGGACATTAATGAGGAAGGAGGCGGGAGGTAAGAAGTATTATTTTGAGGTGTTAGAGGGAATTCTATTATTGCGTATTTGCGAGATCAGAAAAGGGAAAAGCATAAAGAGAAATTTGGCGGCGGTTTTTCGGTCGTTGAGTTTTCTTAGTTGGCAGTTTCCTAGTGAGTAATGTTTCTAGACTATTGTTTATTTCCAGGTTTCTTCGTTGAAGGTTTCCAGAAATCTAGGTAGTATGTTCGTAGACCGTGACCCTCTCGAGTCTTAGATATTGTAGGTAGCTATTGCAACATCTTTGACGACCTCCATACTTATTTCCTTTCCTCTCCCGCTTGTTGAAAGGTGATGTATTCTCAAATATCATGCTCAGCTTTTAAATGCAGTTCTAAATTCTGGACTTCCACCAGGAAATGTTCTTCTTGGGTAAGATCATTTTAGTATTATACCAATTCATCTCCCTTGAATGCCTACGTATGCTTTCCTTTACCGCTAATGAAACTGGTATTGGATTTTTGAGAATCGAGTTCACTTTTCTATGAGCTTTTCTATTCTTCCACTTGGAAACATTCGTGGTGGGGTATGATGGTAAATCGACAAAAAGAAATGATTCGACAGCAAGAACGTCTTTTGGGGTTTCTTTTAAGTGTTCTACTTAAGTCTCATGAGTAGGATACCTTCCACTTAGATTAATACTCGAGATTCGAAGCTTTCTTTCTCAAACCCTGATTTTGGCATGGTCTCTAAGCGCAGCCAACTCACATGTGGTGGTTGTATTGTATTTTCCCTCTTGCTTTGGTGGGTCAGAAGCGAGGCGTAAGGATTTTTTATTCATCCTTGGAGTCTTTAGGAGACCATAATGAATACGGGCTGCGACTTTCTTCTAGTTTCGTAGGCATTTGAATGTCTGGACCTTCTCCTTGCGCCCATCTTCTTTCACAATCCATCTAGGGTAATAGGTCCAACCTCGCTGCGTTTTTTCTTGTCCACCTGACATTTTATTCTTTCTTCAACGTAGCAGCAGGCTTTGTTTCACTCACATCGTAATTGTTTACTCCGACTGATACTGATATCTACGTCAATCTCGAAAGCTAATTCCAAGACTTCCGAAATTTTACTCCATTCAAAGTGTCTCGAAGACGTAATGGGATAATCACGGGGGCTTAGAAGCGGAATAGAGTCGGAAATCATTTGGTAACCACTATTTTGTCCCGGCCCAAAGTTACTAAAGGGTTCTTGCGTCCTTCCCTTGGGAAAATAGTTGAGTGTTTGACTATCTTGGTGGAGCTGATGGAAACCTCCGTGGTGAGAAATACCAGTAAATCGACAGTAAGAGATGATTCGACAGCAAGTTGGTAAATTCTCCGAGTCTTTATTGTAGGTAAGCTGCTTGGGGAAGAGCTTACTGAGTTCTATTTATCTTAAACCCCCACAATATATCACTGTGCAAGGCTTGGGAAGCTCTCCATCCTTCGGGCTATTTCAAACAATCTCGAGTGTAAGTTGAGATTAGTTTAGTCTGACCCTTTTTAGCTTTTGAATCATCTTTTCTTGAACTTCTTTCTTTTTCAACTCAGGATTGGGGGAGGGGGCAGCTATCAATGGAGCAGACATTCACTACCCCATGGTCCAGCAGCGGAGCTGAGCTGCTGGAATTCTTCTAACGAACCTTTTTTTTTGTGATGAGGGTCGAGAGAGATTTTGAAAGATTGTCTTAGCGGGCTTTGGGGTTAAATTCAGTGATAGCTTGTGTGGGTGGGGATTTGTTGTCGAATGTTTGGTTACCTTTGGGATTTTAGGTCCTGTCGTGGGAGTTTGAGAGTTGAGATTACAGAGGCGTGCAATTCTCAATAAAGGGTGACGGGGCCGAATTCTTGATTTCTGTAGTTTAAGATATTTTGAGGGTTGGTGTTTTGTGGTAAAGTGGATGGAAGAAGCAAATGAGAAATGAAAGAAATAAACCCGACTAAGAGTTTCCAGCTAATCGGAAATAACTATATAAATTCATACCATCCTCCTCAGTTATAAAACTTTTTAACTAGAGAAGAACTCTTCATCCCTAAGAAGCCACAACTCCGTTGGAATAGTAATCTGCTGCCCATACTAAGCACCAATTTTTCAAACAATAAGCACCGTGAACTGTTTTATGGTTCGTCCATGTGTTTCAACTATCTTTGTCTTTCAAACTCCAGTGAGGATCCCAATAATCCCAAAATTCTTTTTCGTTATCGGTTCCGCCTCTCATGTGACTGTTGGGAGCGCGGAATAAGCTACGTCCAGTTTCACGATCGTAGCTCTCATAGCTACAAGCCAACCGCTTGCCACCCCCTCCTGGGAGAGTAACCATGAAATTAGGCATCATGAAGCCCGCAATTGTACCTCTGATCTGAGACTCGAGGGAAAGTATTGTTGATAATGGTGTTCGGAGGTCTTCGACGCCACAGACTAAATCGTGCTGGAATACGTAATACTAATGACCGCCTTCTCAGTATATGTAATTCTTTTGACCAGGTTTTCTACATGGGTATGCTGAAAATGGTGGATTGGAGTACATTAGAAGTATCACTTAAAAACTTTTGACTTACAGGTTGAATATTTAGAGTAGCAAGTCGACGAATAAGCTTGGTCATTGTCTTAACATCGCTATTGACGCCATTGAGGAGAACCGTCTGATTGCGTACTTGAACACCCTCTTGAAACAGGCGACGTGCTGCGGCTTCCGTGACCCATGTAATTTCATTCGGATGATTGAAATGTGTGTGTAAGCTCACACTCTTCCCAATGGCTCTACCTTCTTTGCTCAGCTGTATTAGCGCTTCTGCCCATCGATCTTCTGGATCAACTAGTCGTGAGGGGCAAACAGCTAGGCCTTTGCTAGCAAACCGAAGACGCAGGATATGAGGCAGGGAAAGTAGTCGCCGACCGATAGCTAGAAGTTGCTCTGGACTCAGGCTGTAGCTATCTCCACCTGAGACGAGGATATCATTTAATGTAGTGGTTTTCTCGATATATTTGAATATAGGCTCCCATCTCTTCATTATGGGGAGAAAACGGACTTTGGATACGCTAGCGGTATCTACTCCTATGCTATAAGAACGGGTACAGTACCGACAATAGACGGGACACACGGAGGTTGCTGTAATACGTGTCACTTTGAGTATTTGAGAGCAAAATATCACTTGAACATACCTAGAAACACAGCTTTATCTGGATATCGATGTATCAAACCCTTAACCGGAGAATCGGTCGTTTCGTCCAAAGAGTCTAAGCGAAGTTCCGGATGATCTGGAAGTAATCGAGATCCTAACGGAACGAATTGACGAATCAAAGGGTCCGTAAATGGTTCCGACCAGTTTATCAGGCTGAGAATGTGGGGAGTGAGACGTATTGACATTGGTGCCTTCTGCATGCCATTTTCTACATCCTCGATGAACTCTTTTTGGGAAACGGCTTGTGGAAGACTATTTGTTGATGACCCTGTTGAAATTCTTGAGGGTAGGACAGAACGCATGAAATTCAACAATTGAGAGTATGTATTGATAGAGTTTTGGGACTAATATGTAAGCTTGTTTTTCAAATTTGATCAGTCTTGCGCGTACCTGCCACCTGTAGCTCAGGAATTCTCTCGTATCAACTGTCTTCCATTGTGGAGTCTTTCGCCAGTACAAGTCTTGTTTAGGGTTTTGTTGATGTTTGACAGGCGATGGTTGGTGCTCCACGATTTCTGGTTGTGATAGCGGCTTATGAAGCGTTGCGAGCCCGCACCTAGGAGTTGAATGTAGAAGAGTCCAACTCGCTGGTTTCAAAATAGCCGTAAGCATAGTCTTCAAACGTGAAAGATGTTAGATTCTGTAGGTGTGTAAACGAGAGTTGATATGAAATAGGCCTGCTTAACATGTAATGTAAAAGAGAATTAAAAAGGTAGACGCTGATTACGGTACGTTCGAGCACGAAATGGTCACCGGTGGTATGAGGCCCGGACCCAGGGGTCTTTCGGGAAGCCCTGTAGGTGGAGAGGGGGGGTAGGTCGTTGCATGCAGAAAACATACCGGGAGTTCTTCTGACATGTAACCATTTTCAGACCTGCTCCCTGTACTTGCAGAGCGTACGAGTATCGGGGGGAACAGCTTGTTTAGGACAGGACTTCGCAAAAGGGGAAGGTGGAGGTGGCAAAGTGCATGCACTGCCAAGAAGGGCTAGCCTACTGAATGCAAGGATTGTATAACAGTATAACAAGAAATTCAAATTAATAGTGCCGACAGGATTCTGAGCATGGAGAAAACACTATACTTCAACTTATTATATAGTTCTACAGTAGCGTCAGATTACAGCCAAGAACTGTTCAAACTTTACATTGTCAAAATTTATTGTTACATTCTCAAACAATAGTAGGTAATTTGGTTGACTTCAAGTACACTGAAGCACAAAGGTGATGTATAGGATCCCGTAGAGTTGAAGTTATTTGTGTCCAGTTTCGCAATATGAAAGCACTATGAAAGAGGAGTAAGCGTGGTTCCTGATGGGGCTGATGGGAAATTTAACGTTGTTTTAAACAAATTCGCGTTAAGCACTTTGATTAGACTAAAATCAAAGAACTACCCAATACCAAGATTCATCCCCAAAGTTACAATAGTGCGATATTTAGTACCGCTCTATTGTATATATTCTGTGTTTCTATGAGTAAGGCTGCAATTTATTGCCTAAACGAATAATGATACAATTCAACTAAGTCCGAGCTATCAGTTTTCAATACAATCTAATTATACAGTGTTGTAGCCTGGCCCTCAAGCACCTGGTTCCAATTCGATGACAGGTCCTTCATACGTCTTTTTCCCTTGCAAAGCATACCAAAAGATAGCAAACAGAGTGGTTGCTCCGAACATCAACACACTCATGTTCATTGTTTTCGCTGTTGGATTGACTTCTGGTGGCCAAAAGCTGAAGAAAACAGTTATAGCGAGAAATGCGCACGACAACATGTTAACGAATAGGCCGGCAGCACCACGCAAGTGCCAGGGACCCCAGCTGAGTTCTGGCACTGAGTTCTCATCACCAATGATGATTTTTTGAGAAACCGGCGGGTTGTAGGACATATAGCCTGTACACCGGCGCCATAAAAGAAACGAGCAAACCAGTAGATAAGAAAGCAGAAGAGAAGAGACCGTAAGGGATACAATGTCGTTGAAGACAATCGGACCCGCGAGGTTGATCAAGGCGAGGAGGCAAGATATGAGTCCCGTAACCCCAATAGCATACATAGGGATATGGTTTTTGCCATCAACCTAAAGAGTTGAAATTGATGCGTTAGCGCCATTGAAAGGGCCTTGAAAGGGTTTCATTTACTTTGATCATAGTCCTCCAGCCCGGCACACCCCGATCTCGGGCAAAAGCCCAAAGCATGCGAGAGGTTGCTGCCATGATACCAATGGCCGCAAACATCTGCATGAGAAATATTACGATACTCATGAGCATCGCACCAGCTACTGATTGCGTTGTTTGTAGGAATATGGCAATGAATGGGTGTCCAATAGGCGATTTGAGAGCAGCATCGAGATCATCAGCGCAAATCAGCACAGCAATCAACGCTGCGAGTCCGAGGACTCCATTGAAAATGATGGAGATGAACATGCTCTTTGGCGAGACCTTGGCGGCGTTCTGTGTCTCCTCCGCCATATGAATGACAGAATCTGAACCGAGGAAGTCAAATACGGCACCGCTCAGGATTGTCATGAATGCCACTCCTTGAGTCGGCCACCCGCCTTTATTGGTAAAGGTTGTAAAAATGACTTTTACATCTGCATGGGCGGAGAGGTATATCATTGGAACGAGAATGACAAAAAAGCCCACAACATGTAGAATCATCCCAAGAGCCTCCACATGGGGTAGGAGGTTTCCCAAGGTAGTATTGAAGAAGACTACCAGAATTTAGTCTACAAACATGTACACAAAGACGAAGAATAAACATACTTGTGAATGCCACCATCCCCCAGACTAGTAGGACACCCTGCCAAAGTGTTGGCACGAATTTTGGATGCGCCAGGACAATAAGGCCTTGAATAATTGTGGCACAAATGTATACTGTTGATGCTGCTACAGCTTGCCAGCCTATCAGGGTAATCCAACCTGGGTACGATATCTTGTGAGCTTGGAACAAATCTTTCAAAGTGGGTTTCTTCTGGATCAGATACCTGTGATATAACTCAAAAATCTTCGATATGACTTTGGTGCCAGCATTGCGACCCAGTAGTACTGACCACCGCTAGTTGGGGCGCTGGAAAAATGTGAGCTTCTCTTTTTATTTGGGTTGCAATAAAGTGGTGTACATGGAAGCCATTTCCCCAATTGTCGTGAAAACACAGAGCATCCCCGCCCAAGTAAATATGAAGGCATAGATTGTACCTGCAGGCCCACCACTGATTTGCTCTTTAGTTTCTCATCAATTTTGTTGATAGCGCGAGTCTTACTTTGGAAGACAAAGTCCCAGGGTGCTATGCTGGTGTTAGCAGCATTCAGAGAATTACTCGGGGTAAAAACATACAGAAAGGTAGCTTCCCAGGTGATAATCACAGTGCAGGCAAAACTTAAGATAGGCAGATAAGTGAAATTTCGCTGTTTCGTATCAACAATCTATTTGGTGAGCGATTACACTTGGGCGAGAGACCTTAAGAACTTGTCGCTTTCCCAAGCGTGCCAAATCTGCTACATCTCTCTTTGCAATTCTTTCTTGTCTGGAATTTTCGATCTGCTGTATGTCTTGCTTCACAGCCTCGGACGTCTTTCGTCGATCCGTCAGCTCGTATGACTCGTTTGCTTGGTAGTCTGGAGTTTTGAACATTTCGATGACGACGATTGAAATCGTAAATGGGTAATCAAGAACAACGCTGATTAAATTCAAAGCATCTCGGGAGATATGTACATATTCTATGCAGATGGAGACGCCCTGTTAGAAACCCCGTCTTGCGAGAATTATCCTGAGGGTGCAAGGTTCCTTGTAGCGCACGCATACAACGTTGTACAGCAGATTTTCACGTACTTGAGAGTTTGACAAATGAGGCGAAGCTGGTCAGATCTAGGATCCTGCATCAAATGAGAAAGGTTTTCATAGCCAATGATGTTTATTCCTAGGTCCTCGCTGCAACTGTGCCGTTTGAAGATCTCTTCCTATCTAACCAATGGGGCCTACTCGCATTACACCACCAACATCCTTTATTGCCTTGAAACCTGGCTGGCAGTTCTTGCTGTTTCGGGCATGCCTGATTTGTCTCTAAGTGTGTATATGTAGAATACATACCGTTATCCAGCAAGCTTCCCAGGTGCTTCATATTCATATTCAACCTTCTGTATACATGTTGGTCGCCTGCACAAATGGAAGAAATTCTGGACAAACGACGTGTGGTAATTACAGACGAAAATCTGGGCCCCGTTGTCAGCATTGTGTCAATTGAACTGCTAATACC
>LLCD01001184.1:0-12223 GCA_001414355.1 Hymenoscyphus salicellus
AGCTAGAACCCTGCGGCAACCATGCTTCCGACCAGCCCCTAGCTGGAGCTCGGCTAATCGAGTACGCTTGGCACACCTCCTATATTTAAGAGCTTTCAGCTCCTAAGCTTCTGTCCTTTCTTCTCTTCTCTCTTTAGCTTAGAATCCTCGTATAGACAGTTCTATAGTGTCAACCTTACTACTCGTGATACCTAACGTAGTCGTGCTCTTGCGCGGTCTATCAGCTATACGTGTCGTCACAGTTATGTCCTTGTCCTCTCTTTATTTTAGCTCTATATTATAAAAGAACTTCTCTACCTCTCTAATTAATCTCCCTTAGTAAGGTTTTAAATCCCTTGTCTTCGAGGCTCTAGCATTCTACCTACGTTCTCTTAATAGTTCCCGGATAATTAATACTCTACTTAGTGTAACGCGTTCGTCTCTTCTTCTTTAGGTCCGAGCATCCCGGTTTCGAAGAAGTGTCTTAAGTCTTTCTTTTCTTGTCTGTAATTCTATAAACAAGTGTTCCTCTGCCTCTAACTCGCTGATTCTACTCTAGATTACTTTAAGTTTTCTCCTAACTCCTTACTCTCCTAAAGCTACTTATAGCTTACTGTCGTCCCGCGGCAGTTCTATACTCCTTAGAGAATTAGGAGTTAATTTCCTCTACTTCTTCTATAGTAGTTGTTCTTCGTATAGTTACTATAAGCCTTCCCCTCTACCTACCTGTGTACTACTAGTTATACTTTAAGCCCTAGATGGTCGCTAGTCTATTAGTAGTTAGCTTTATAATCTTGTCGTTAGTCTTATTACTATTTTTACATCTCGTCGTCTTGTTATCTTATACTAGACTACTTCTCTTAGAGTAAGATCGATTATAATATAAGAAACTAAATAGTAGTAAAGTATAAAGACAGGATAGAATAACTAGTATTCTATTATAATATAGAATAATTAATACCTCTCTTATACCTCCGTCGAACCTCCTAGTTATATATATCTAGAAACTCTAAATACTCCTTTCTATCTATAAACCTCTTAAAACCATTCATAGTATTAGTGGCTGCAGATGGGCGTCGGGTTACTGTCGCATGCCCTTCGCTCTACTAAGATCCCTCGCTTGCTAGGCCCCTAGTTTACCCGACCTTATTAACCGAGTATCTTACATCTTACTAGTTGGCACAAGGTAGATAATTCTATTATACTAGATTGTCTAGATAGAATTAGAAGGAATAATAAAATGTAGAAATAAATCGCTTTTATAAACACTTTATATTACCGCTCTATACTCCTAGAAACGTTCTATTTAAAGGTTGTATAGTGCGTTATATAAGATTCAAGTTAGTCTCCTAGGTTAATAATAGATTCTTTATTATATAGTTAAATTATTTTCATACCTTATAGGCTATCTAAATTCTTAGATTAAAGGTCGATTCCTAGACTAGTATAGTAATAATTCTTTATTATAGGGATATATTAACAACTTTACTACTTTAGAGTATATTAGCGGTCATTACACTATTTAGACTTATATTCGGGGGTGAACAGTCGGTAAAACATTAGATGTAGTTATAGAAACTCGATTAGTATTCTAATTAAGAAGAAGAATAACTACCTACTATATAACGTGATAATACCAGGCAGGAAAAAACGAAATTCGAATTATTTAGTACTTATTATTACTATTTTTATAGAAGCTAGTTTCTAATTATAACGGCTCTACTAGCTGTTACATGTTAGCTACGTCTCGTGTTATTATGTAGTAGCCTAGGTGTTTTAGGTTTAGTATATATCATGTCAAACTTTGAATAATGTATTATTTTTCGAATGGGTCTATGTCCTACTATTTGCGCACCTCCTGAAACCAATATGAAAGCTCGCTTACACCACCTACACCATACCATCGGCATTCATCCATTTCCATCAACACTTAAATTCAACGCCAATGTCCCGAGCAACGTATATCTGACCATACAGTTGGATTATCGTCAACGAAAACTGATATTCGTCACAATAACCTTTGCTGCTTGTTGGTGCATGGTGGCAGTGCAGAGGATAAATCTGTGCCGTCGGTGTAGAATCGGGGTATTGCAATAACAAGGAAATATTCTTGGCGGCATTAGTCTTAGTGCTAACATTTGGTGGGCGTTTGCGTGAGAAACCATGTTAGGATTCTGGCCCTGGAAAGGATTAGCAAAATTGAAACCCTCCTTGTCGCGAACTAAGTTGCTGCTCCAGGGGCCTCTCACCCTGCCAACTCATCGCCCTGATCCACAGTAGTTGGTGGACAATGGGAGGAAATAATAATCTGGTAGTGGACAGCTTCCCGCGATACAGTCCATTGAAGAGTGTCGCTCTGAAACTTCCCCTTTGCTTTCAGCGCACTCTCTGAATATCAGTGGAAAAAAATCAGCTCAGCGAATCATTCGAATAAATTCTTGAATCTTATCGTCAGCTCAACAAAAAAACGAAGTAATGACTCCCTTTTACCCACCTTTTCAGTTCTCTATGGTCTCAATGTTTCTAGTTCTGGGAATAGTGAGTTTTTACTTCAAGCTAAGATGGAGGGAAAACTGACATCCTTTTTCTTCACAGTATGTAGCAATCAATGGTTTATATCAGTTTATTTGGAGTCCTCTTTCAAGGTTTCCCTGCCTAAAGTTATGGGCAGTCAGCCGACTCCCATTTGCAATCAACATGACCCGAGGGCGATATGCACAAACAATTCGAGATATTCATCGGAAGTACGGCGACGTTATTAGAGTGGCACCAGACGAGCTGTCTTTCTCTGATCCTAGAGCTTGGCATGACATTCATCAAGTTCGCTCCAGCGGCAGAAGCTTTCCTCGGAATCCAATATTCTTCTGTCGACCAGACTCCCAACCGGCGGAATCAATTGTTACAACTGCCAACGACTCACAACACAGTAGAATGAAACGAGTATTGGAAAAAAGCTTAACAGACAAGTCAATCCAAGCACAAGAATCCGTCGTCCAAAAGAATGTCGAGTTGTTCATTCAGCAACTTCGACTCGTTAGCGAGAAAGACATGGGTAACGCGATTGGTATGGTACAGTGGTACACCTTCGTCACATTTGATATTTTTGGCGATCTTGGATTTGGAGAGCCTTTTGGTTGTTTACAAGACGGCGGCTACCACAGATGGGTCTCCTTGGGGACAGATTATGTGAAGGCTGCAACGATCGACACTGCCATTAAGTACTATCCTTGGCTACATCAAATTCTTCGGAAAGGATTGAAAATCGCAATGCCGAGACTAATGCAGATTGAGCAATACCACTATCAACACTCCGTGGAGAAAATTTCACGGCGCATGAGTCGTGAAAGAAAAGAGAAGGACTTCATGACCCCGCTCCTGGGTAACATGGAAAGCTTCAGGAACTTGTCACTGGATGAGATATATTCCAATTTTGCTTTGCTAATTATTGCCGGAGGTGAAACTTCCACCACAGCCCTCTCAGGAATCACCCACAATCTAATTCATCATCCCATTGTGCTGCAAACTCTCGAAGACGAAATTTTCCACAATTTTGGAGACAACAAACCCATTACAATGGAGGCCCTCAAAAATCTCCCCTACCTCAACGCCGTCATAAAAGAAGGTCTAAGAATGTGCAATCCGACACCTGCTGGAAATTCCAGGATTATTCCAGAAGGTGGTGCAATGATTTGTGGATACTACATTCCTGAGAGGGTGGTTTTCCCCTTCTTTCTAAGTAACATACAGCTGACCGATCTTTTCAGGTTCAAGTGTCAGTCCATCCACTCACATTACATTTTTCAGAAGAGCAATTTTCTCTTCCAAACGAATTCATTCCTGAAAGATGGTTGGAAACAAGACCTTCCTGGATTACGAACCACAACCCTCAGCTATGAACCCGTTTGGGATGGGTCTTCGGCGTTGTCTTGGCGAGAATTTGGCTTGGTTTGAGCTAAGGATCATAATTGCAAGCGTTATATACCATTTTCATATCAGGCCAGATCGCAAGAGTCAACCATTGTGCTGGCAAGATCAGAAAACATATCTTGTTGTTCAGAAAGAACCTGTGTTGGTAGAATTACGAGCCAGGGACTAAGCAATGTTTTCAAACTCAATCACGCAAATTTCAGTTGAATAGAAGCAATTTTTATTAAGACTGCCAATAACAAGACATATTATCTACCTTGTTCTACCTATTGCATTGCAATATTTTCACTTCTTGTTGGTTTGGACAACGCAATGTGCTCCGCCCTCTTTCCCAAACATGATTTTGAGGTCCTCCGCGACTGCTTTAGGTTTCTCCCATGCTGCGAAATGGCCACCAGACTCGTGCTCATGTTCGAAGACAACTTGACCGAGTGAAGAGCCCCAAGCCTTGGGCAGCCGAAATATATCGTTTGGAAAGTACGCTAGGCCCTTTTTGAGTGTCAGCGAATTCTGCAGTGCCTATCATTGGAGACCTTACCAGCTTTACATAGGGCACATAACCACCAGCTTTAGCCGGAAACTCTCCTCTTGTAGCTTCGTAATACATTCGAAGACTGGCAGTGGGCCCCGCCTTGCTGAACCAGTACAGGCTGACCCACATACAAATTTCTTCATCTGTCCACGGGTAGTCATCAGACCAGTCACGCATCTTCTCGTACATCCATGCCAGAAGACCAACTGGGCTATCTGAAAGTGCGTAACCTATTGTTTGTGGTTTTGTGGTTTGTTCTTGGTAATACCCCATGCCTGTTTTTTGAAACTCCTGAGACCGAGCCAATCCTGCCTTTTCAGCTGGCGTGTAGAACCCAAGAACATGTCGCAACAGAAATGGAATGAATGCCCATGGTTTTGTCAGAGAGGGCGGCGTAGAGGGAACAAGATTCAGATAGCATGCTTTTAAGGATGAAGGATAGCGCTGTGACATAACTCGGGTGATTGAAGACCCCTAAAATCATCACCATTAGCGATTTCCTTTATTCCGAATGGTGCCTTCACCCAATCTCCTCCCATGCTAGCATATTGTTCATACCCCAAGTTGAGCATGAGTTTATGACAGGTCTCTGCATAATATCCTAATCCGAACCCCTTTTGTGATACCCCAGAAGAGAGCACATGGTTTGGAAGCGAGGGTGCAACAACATGGAATGTCACTCCATTCATTTTGCTGCTGCTTGTCAATAGTGGCAGAAGTTTTTCAACCTCTAGAAAGCTCCCGGGCCCTAAAATTCGTCAGCAACTTCGACACGAATGGACTGGAGTAATGGACTAGAGTAACTGACACCCGTGTACAAAAAGTAGCGGGATCGCATCTTGTGTAGGGGCTTTCATATGAAGAAAGTGAACTTTCAAGGGATCAAATCCATCAATCCTAATTGTAGAAGTGTAGTTTGGTAGACTGTTGATCTTGTTCTCCATAGCTTTCCAATCGAAACTATCTCTCCAGTACTCAGCCAAACGCTTGACATCCTTCAAAGGTGCCCCATATTCCCACCCCGACTCATCCAACTCATCTGGGAAATTCGAAGCAGCTAGCTTTTGCCGCAGTCTGTTGGAATCTGATTCAAGAATTTCAAACACGAAAGGTTGAATATCTGCCATTTTTAGTCACTGAGGTGCGTAATCTCCTGGAGATGATGGAAGTGCGGATATGAAGTCTGGGGAATCTCCAGCAGAACACCATCGGCGACATGTACAGATTCAGACAACGCCTGGCTCCTTTGTGTCGGGCGTGTGCATAAACGAGATGGGCGAGTACATGTCGAGCCAAGCTGGTTTCTTTTACCCATTGTACTACCACCCCAGATAGGAAGGTCACCGCTCGAGTCTCCAATTTATCCTGAATAATTGTTGGTTCTTACGTTCATTCCATTGGTGCGTTCGAAGGGGTTGGTATGCATAGTTTGTTGGTGGGTCTGCAGCCTCTTGTGCCTCTTGTTGGTGGGGCGAGGGGACTCCCAGCGCCACCCGCCATGTCACATCAAGGAACGAGCTACCAATTTAAATCTTCAGCGTAACGTACACCATACCACCCTTGGTGCTAGTACGGTAAACTTGTCAAATTATTTTAAAATACCAAGTAGTACTTAAATAAAGATGACTTTAACAGTAGTTCAATTAGTTTGGATACTAGTAAGAATGATTGTATAAATAAATGAACATTGATATCTTTTATATTATATTGCTTAGAGATCAGAGCTAGACTTATTAGATAACGCTTTAAAAAGTTGAAACTATTATGAAATCAGTTATAAGATTTGTTGTGAAGTTCTTGCTTTAGGGTAGTAAAAGAAAACTTTAAAACACTAGTATATCCACTGTTAGTAAAGTAATGCAAAGAATAGTAAAGAGAGTATTAAATAAAGGTTTTACGCTCCGTATATTATTATAAATATATGTATTTCTCGCTAATCTGCGATATTACTATAGCGTTCTTTTAAAGAGTATTTAGCTTGTACTGAAATCTAGGTCTTTCAACTAAAAGTATAAATTCTAAGACTTGGATTTTAAGGCAAATTCTAGAGCGTTTATTAAGCAAATCCAAGATCTGTTAGGGTATCTAGGTATCTAATAGAACTTAAGTTCTACTACTAAAAAGAAGATATAGCCTTTAAGCTATATCTCCTATGTCTTAATCATGAAATACACTCCTCTTTAACCTATTGCCCCTATACACTAGGGATGTATAATTACTATAATTATATATAAGGACAATTAGTATCCTCTATATCTACTTGTATCTTTGTTTCATTTTTAAAAGGTTTCTACGTTGTTCTGTTTAATATCCCAGGTTATCGTGGAATCATAGCTTGAGTCCCTGAGTCCTCAAATAAGCTAGAACTCATAACCGGCTTATCCAATGATCCATCGTTTCAGAATCCAACTTCTCAAAATTCCGAGCCAATCACCCTCTTAGCACTGCACTGTAATCTGCAACCGATGTGGAGGATGTAGCACCCTTTCCCTAAGTAGGCCCAGCCAACACTATTATGTTGGTACTCAGTTGTTACTGGCTAGTTTCTTATTGCCGAGGGAATACATAAGATGCCTTTCGAATGAGGCACTCAAATAAGCTACAAAATATATATATTTTTCGAGTATCCACCCCGACAATCCTCAGCTCAACATATATCTTCCCGCGATGGTTGAATTGGACAAGTCATCCCGTGGTGCTATTGCGCTTCATATCGTTTGTCTAGTCATCGTTACGCTTGCTGTGCTACTGAGATCTTTGGCCAAGGCACAGAAGGGAACCAACTTCGGTTGGGATGACGGTTGTATGCTTCTTGCTTGTGCAACAGTGGTTGCTTATATTAGAATTGTTACTCATCGTACCTAAAGTCGAGAAACACTTAGCGTAGTTATCATAGCTAAAACTCTTAAAACAGTCTTATATCTGGGTTCTGCGCAGATGTTCACTTCGGTCCTCAAATCAGAAATCATTCTCAAGATAGCTACAGTATTGTCACCCAACTCACTCTTAGACATCGGATACTTCACTGATTTGCTCTGCCAGTTTGCTTATTTCGCTGGTATAATTTTCGAGCTCGCAAATATCGCGGTCAAGCTTTCGCTCCTATTCTTTTATTCAAGAATATTTATCACGTCAGATTTCCGTCGCCAGGCTTTCGCTGTTGAATCACTGTGTTGTGCATGGTTTATTGTATCCGTCCTTGTCACCATTTTTCAATGTATCCCAATTCACAAAGCATGGGATACAACCACTCCCGGCAGGTGTATCAATTTACCAAGTTTTATTCTCGGCTATAAGATTACGAATGCTGCCATAGATATTGCGCTCGTATGTTTACCAGTCCGGATGATTCGAAATGTGAAACTCGGGAGGAAACAGAAGATATTGTTGAGCTCTATCTTTATGCTTGGTGGCTTGTAAGTTACTAAAAACCGATTCTTACAATTATTATTTACTGCCAGCTTTACTAACATGAACTTGGTATAAAGTGTTTGTGTCACATCCATTCTTCGAATCGTCTATCTCTACCACCCGAATAACCCAAGCGGCATGCAGTCAATATATTCCAGACAAAGATTTGATCAAGCTGACTAATCAATGCTTTTAGATCTCATAATCCGGGGCCCCATTTGGTCAACCGTCTCCATATCTTCTGTAGTTCTGTGCGGAAACTTACCACTATTGAAGCCGATTCTCACACGATCAATTATCCCCACGTCACTATGCAACATATTGTCTTCTTGGAGCACGGGGTCAGCTGCTAAACATACGAGCGGTTTCAATATCGAGCTGAAAGAAGGTGGGCCATACAATCCGCTTAGTGGGGAACACAAAGGCGTTGTGTAGGAGGTACAGGTACACGTACAGAGTAGACTATAGATAATATAGAGTAACTGTATAGTACGTAAAAGAAAATCGGAAGCAGGTTGGTCAGGTGACTGTTAGGTCACGAGTGGAATCAAGAATCGGTAAAGATAAAGACTTGAATTTAACTTGTAAAATTGACTTTTAATTTTGACTTGTTTTTTTTTGTTGTTTTTTCTAACTACAAAGACAGTAAAGGGCTATATATACTCTCCAGAGAGATTCTAGGAGCTTCTATAGCTTACAAATAGATAGAGATACTAGAAGGTTCTCTCATCACGTGATTACGTAACCGAATCTTCTAGAAACTAGTAGGAAGAACGAGTATAGACTACGGTTTAAACCTAAAGCCTATTACTAAGTAAGGTAATTATTACCTAAATGAAACAATTTACCTTGAATTAGCACTTACTTTCTAATAATAAATAATATTTTTCTCAGTAAAAAGTAAGTTTGAGCTTGGCAGAATCGAAGCACACATAACGATATCAGATACTCCTTCAAACACACATCGAAATCCCGTTTAATTCTGTTGCAGCATTGGTTTACTGCCAAATTATAAAGTAATGGCTGTGAGGAGTATGCTGAAATTCACGAGGATAGATGTTACGAGAACTATTCGAAAATCGTCGCGGGTGTGATTGTGTGATTGAGAATATTTGTCAAAATACATCATCCTTACAATACCAATAGGTATAATACTGCATTTTGATCACATCAGCGAATGTATAAAAATTGAGGTGATAACTTGCAAGATTCTTGTTGCAAATGCTGACAAAACATATAGTTTTTGGCTTCGACGCAGCTTGATATCATATAGCAAATAGACAGGCAGCAAAACTGTACAGCAATCGATTGCGATGTCAAATGCTGTGAAAGAAGCCCACAGAGCTGTCTTGAGGTTTCAACGTTAGCTCAAACCCTCGAGCCATCTGGAAATACTAACCTGATTGAGGCACTTTGGGGATAGTATTTCCCATGACCTTGGGGTAGGGCACTGAAATGCAATCGGTAGAATAATTACCGGGTATATCGTCAGATTCAAGGTAATTACTAGTTTGACTGCTTTTCGGCGCTCATCACGACGTCCAAGCTCGAGAAAGAACTGAAGAAGGATAGACTTTGCCGCGCAAAGGGATGCAACGAAAAGAAGTTGAGAGGCTTAGTTTGAGTTTTAATTCCATTTAGCGCTTTAACAGGTATAGCAGAATTATCTAGATTGACGAACCTTTCGATAGCTAGCTATATTTTCAGTAGTGAGGGTCTCCTAGTGCCTTCCCAAGCCAGCAGAAATTTGAAGAGACACCGTTAGATCGTAGCCAACGGTAATTATCTGCTGAAAATTAACTTAGTTCGCAAGAGTAAGATATATCAGGCACTGACCATAGCAATCACCATGAAAATATCATCTTTCGCAAACCTTCGTATTGCTACCCATTTGCAGAGCAGTTTTACGAAGCTTGCTAAGACCATCATGACCATCATAATCCACACTGATATATTTATCCATGGCCCGTGATTGTCAGAGTTAATTGCAACTCCAGGAGATGTCATTTTGGGGTTTCTTTTGGCAAACCTGGGTCAAGATCTTGACGAAAAATGATAAGTTGATTTTCAACAATTCACAGTGAAGAGTGTGGGGAGAAGAGAGCTCGCTCTCTTGACTCCCAAGAGCTGGCAATCAATGACGTTGGATTCTCCATCCTCCGAGAGTATAATCAATTATTACCATACATAGTTGTTGGATCACTTTCGAATATTACAGGGTCCTTAGGGCGAACCAAACATGTCAGTCTCGTTCAAGGAATGCAGGCAGAGAATCCTATAGCAGGCTCAACTTTACCAACATTGTAATTATCCAGAGAGGGTGTTGTTGCAGTCTGAATATGCTGCAGACCTTCCGCGACCCTCACGTAGATGCTTATGGATTTGATTCGGCTGGAAGACATCCATGAAACATGCGAGATAAGGAAGGAGTATTAGACAATTTCTCAACCCGTATCATGCATCTTTTCAGTAACTCTATGCTGATTTGGTGTGGTTGTACAAGCGGCTAAATTCGCACGCGCCCTCCCCCCCACTCCAACCCCTTTTCCCGTGACACGAGTTGCCCGACACCCACGTGCTTAGGGTGACATCTCACCTGGGGCATGGCATCCTGCATGCAACCACCAGCTCATGTAACCAACTACCTTGTGAAAGGATCTCCGGATGCTGAGGTGTGACGCCGCGACCATAGGCCGGAAATATCCGCCAAGCATAAACCTTCTTTGCAAAGGTGATGATAGCCAAGAAAAACAGCTACCGAAGGCATCCCCTCCCAGTTCTCCCAAATCATTCTATTGAGATTTACAATTCTTTCTGAAAAAATTGATCGACCCATCTGAATGTTCACACGATTCTGTCCTCACCTTTTCACACGCAATGTCTCTGAACGACGGCTACTATCTGTCGTAACTGGGGGTGCCAGAGGTTGAACAGAATGGGAAGCAACCTTACTCTAATGTTGACAATCGGTACAGTCGCGATGAGGCAATTCTCGCACGCTTTGGTAAAAAAACAGCAACTGAAGGTGCGTAAATTCTACCTGCCAGTTTTCTTGACTGGTTTTTTTTCGTTGATGGTTTGCACAATCAGCGTACTTTCAGATTACTATCGATAGTTGGTCTTACTTGCACTCTGATGATCACCTGGGAAGGCACCTTAACGTCTGTTCTGCATCTCATCTTCCCGCTGTGCCAAGTTTCTGACACTTAACAGAGTCTTTCAATTAGGACTGACCAACGGAGGTCCTTCCGGCCTTGTATATGGATTTCCTTTTGCTTGGTTCGGAACCCTAACTCAAGCGTTGGTTATGGGCGAAATGGCCTCGATATCAGTCTTCAAAATGATGATTTTAGTTGCCTTGCTGATCTGTGAAAGGATTCCGCTATCGGGTGGTGCCTACAATTGGTATACAGCTTTGAAAACTTTGCTTCGATCATAAACCTGGCTAATACGCGTGTAGGGTTGCAATTCTCTCGCCATCTTCGTGCTCAAAATTTCTCAGTTACTTGACCGGTTGGATTACTGTCATATCCTGGCAAGCAGCTCTCGCCAGCTCAGCCTGCTTGGGCGGTATCGTGATTCAAGGCCTACTTGTGCTGAATTATCCCGATTACGAGTTTCAAAGATGGCATGAAACCTTACTCTTATACGCGCTTCTGGCAGTTGGTCTTCTCGTAAATACCTAGTTGGCGCGTTTGCTACCAAATATTGAGACTCTAGTACTAGTGGTACATATTATCGGATTCTTCTGTGTTTTGATACCACTAGTGTATTTGGCCCCACATAGTCCTCCAGCCGATGTTTTCGCAAACTTTAACGATGGAGGAGAATGGGGCGACAAAGGTCTTTCATTTATGGTTGGCCTATCCGCGCCAATGTTTGCATTTGTTGGTACTGACGCTGCGACACACATGGGTAAGGTATCCCTAATTCCAGAGCCCTCTTGCTTGCTAAAGACTATATATAGCGGAGGAGATTGAAGGAGCTGATAGTGTTATACCAAGAAGTATGGTTGCTTCTGTGGTTATAAACGGCTCGCTTGGCTTTGGAATGGTAATTGCAACTTTATTCTGCTTGGGGGACGTTGAGGATATCCTAGCGACGTCTACCGGATTCCCTTTCATCCAGGTGTTCAAAAATGCGACAAATTCCAATGCAGGTGTCACGGCGATGGGAATAACAGTTATGGGATGTCAAATGAAATACAATCAAGCTGATTTGCTTTAGACTTCTCCGATAATTGCAGCAATGGTATTCGCAAGGATTGGATTTGTTGTAATGCTGCACTTCAGAGGGCAGGAGTAGAAGACTTGAATTCGTTTTTGTTGCCGTCTCTCTACAAGAGCAGAAGGTACATATATATATATATACAGC
>LLCD01001185.1:0-12219 GCA_001414355.1 Hymenoscyphus salicellus
ATGCCAGCTTCTTACCAGGGAGGTGTGAATGCCCACTTGAATCCGTGCTCTACTACTTCTTGCTGCTATCGCGCTGACTTGAACCTCAATACCACTCTCCGGTGCTGCTCTTCCATATCTAACGATACTCCAGCTCCTACATCGACCAAACACCAGGCCACAGACCTGGGACACCCGATGGACCAGCTAAAGAGACTGATACCTCATAGACACCTCCCTGGAAGCACATCTGATTCCAACTGTTCAACATCCCCGATCGATATTGAAGACCGTGATTTGGGAAAGCATCCAGTCTTAATTGCAAAGTGCCATTGGCGGTTGTAATTGCGTCTGGGTCATACCACTCAAAATCCTGAGTAGCCCCGTACCAGATATCCGCTCCCGTCCAATACGGGTCATCCCCAGGGTAGAAAGTTCTGTTGGGCGTATTAAATTCATCACTGAACACCAAGTTCAATAGTGTATCATCGAACGTGCTCTTTCTGGTCATGGCATCGGCTGGAGTATCTGGATCGATCAATTCCCTACGAATGTTTTTCATGGCCGGGTATGTACGGTTGTTGACATGAGCCCACGCCGGACCGATATCATCTGGGTCCAATGTTGAGCGTCCAGTTCCAAAGATTTTTGTAGAGAATGTAAATACCGGTAAGAGGATGAAAATGGCGAGCAGACCAAGGATGAGAAATATGGCACCAATAGTGCTAGCGAGGTTTCGAGGCCCAAAGAAATCCTTCCATGTCGTCCTGTACGTGATATCATCATCCTCCGCGGGCATGTGAAGTTTGTCGTCCGCCTCGATTTCATTCGCGTATAATATAAAACCCTTCTCCCCACCGTAATAGGGATCAAAAGCCCCGATACTATCATCTGGATAGCCCCATTTCTCTAAGTCTGCCTGTGAGTCGTTGAAGGGATTGTTGGTTGTCGTTCGAAGTAGCGAGACTTCAGATGCTGCTGCCGTTGCAGCTAGAGTTCGCTCTCGCGTGGGTGTTGCAATTCCGCTCAAGTTGGTATTTGACCTTGACGCAGGATATCGCGAATAGTCATGACCCAGATCGCCCAAGCGTCTTGGTGTTTCTGGACGTGATGGTGATTCTCCTGGTTGCAAAGCAATTGCAGATTTCTGCCGTAATATCTTTTGTGCCGAACTCAGAGCTGCAATCTTCCTCTTCCCCTTGTCTTGAGAAGGAGTTCCCGCGATATGAGGACTCGGATCTTCCCCCGAAGATTGTGAGTCTCGAGGAGAAACCCCATCCGAGTTCCCAGCATTTTCCACGCTTCCTTCCGTCGAGTTGAGCGTCGAAGATGGGTTCAATGGTGACGGGATTACTGGCATATATGAAGATCTTCGATTGAGACTCGCAGCGGATATTTGTCTTCCTAATTGTGAGGCATTTGGGCCGACCTGCTCCAATCCGTTTGTACTACTCCGTCGAGACACATCTGGACTCGGTGTGCTGGGAATGGGAGTGTTGAACCGCGAATCGAAGGGGTCCTGCTCAGAAGAAAGTGTTGATACGCGATGTTCGTTCTGTCCCACCTCGCTCATTTCTTGCTCCACAGCTGCTGCAGCTAAGGCGGGATTTCTTTTCTGAAGCGGTGCCATATTTATAACTTGGAGTCATAGGCCACTGAATTATGTTAGGAGAGTAATTGCGATGTCCATTTCATCCGTTGACGTAAATGATGGTCTTTGTAACGGAATCCGGGGTTTAATGTGTCATCTAAGGTGCTTTTGACGATGAAGATGGAGATTCGAATCGGGGAAACGAGGAATGAATGATCGATCACTCGAAGAACCGGGAGGGGGATGACTTTGAGGAATAGAGATTGTTGTGATTTGCGGATTCAGTGGAAAGACGGGCGTGTCATGTAAAATACCCCGGATTTGGAATGATGGGACGGTTGATTGAACGATAGTGGAGGTTGGCGGGGACAACCTTATTTAGGGATGAGAGGAACGAGGGATGTGCGTGTGGTCTAACAAAAACGACTGTGATGAGGAACGAAAGTGATGGTTGACGACTGACGATCAGGTTAGGGAAGAGGTCGTATGGCCCAGGAAGTGCGTGAGGGCGAGAAGTGAGTGAGGGTGAGAAGGGAGTGGTCGGGTAATTGGACTGATTTCAACTGACCTGGTCGCGATGGTGAGAACGAGCAGCGACGAACCGAATGCACCTCCACTGATTTTACAGTGGGTTGGAGTTGGCTGCAGTTGGCTGCAGTTGGCTGCAGTTGGATGCAGTGGGGCATGGCAATCTGGGCACTGGCGTTCCTTGGTTTGGAATGGGTCCCACCAGAAAACGGTCAGTAGCTTGGGGGAAGAAATGAAAAACGGCAAAAGCGACATCTGCAAGTAGAGGGACTTGGGAGGTACAGAGATACTTTGGGCAACTGCTTTGCTGGTAAGGAACTAAATCTTGTATACTTGGATATTTTGATATATAAAACTACTCCAAAGCATCAACACGGGTGTTACTTTGTACCCATCAACAGCGCCTTCCCCTGGGTACAAGTCCCCGCCAGCTACGAACGTACGCTCAGGGGTCAAGAAATCCGGTCGGTTATGACGAAATTCTTGCCCCAAGCTTCTCGGGGAAAGTGTCAATTCCCGTTTGCAAATTCCCATTCTACTAAAATGGCATCCAGCACCGACCCATTCCCTCCACCAAAGACAACTACGGAGCAATCTAGGAATTGAAGTCATCAACGCGTCGTCGATTTCACTGTTCCTCAGCTGCCGTACCTAGGTCAAGTACTTATCACCCCACTCGTATTCTTTTTAGGTATCGATCAGGGTTGCAGAGCAGCGGCTTCTCGTATCAACAACAGGGCCGAAAACAGAAAACGCGCCCGCATTTCAAGGGGTCCAGCATCGAGAGTGCCACAAGGTGGCGGGAGGAGATGCACTCAGGTGCACTCAGGTGCACGCAGATGCACGCAGATGCACGCAGATGCACTTCCCCATGCCCCAAATGATTCGGGGTTCGAGGGTGCTGGATAAACTGATCTTAAGATCTTCCAGTGGGCACCAACAAAGATAAGGAACATCCTGTCAACATCTCCCCTCTCAGGCACTCGAGGTGTGCCTGCCCAGGCATGATTTTGCATGCCCCGTCTTCCAACTTGGAAGGTACTGTCGAGTGCTGAGTAACCTCTGTACAGGTACTTCCTGACCTGAACACGACCTGAGTCCAGAACCCGTACCCTGCCCCTCAGCGCATTCCAACCACCCGCAAGCAACTTCCCCCCAACAACGAGACCCCTCCCGTCGTTCTGTCGCAAAAACAATTCTCGCGAGAGGCGGGAGAGAAAAGGAGAGAAAAGGAGAGAAAAAAAGAGCGTTGAAGCTAATTCAGGGCCAGGGTCCTGCCAAGTCTGCAGCAAGCTCGCAAGCTCGAGAAAATCTTAACGTCTGTGTCTCATTCAGGGAAGTGAGCGTGTACATCTGATCTCCTCTTGCCGTCATCTGCTCGTGGCATCTCTCATTGTTTTATCATTTCAGTGGAAGGCATTTAAATGCTTCCTCTACAACTGTCAGAACAATCAACCTGCAAATGTCCTTCAATCTCCACTCCGCAGGTAAATATTTTGCAAAGCGTTGGAACCTCGAGAGCTCAACCGCCGCTTTTATCCCCCAATCGCCAAGGCAGGATAAGATTAGACCCTCAACGCTAAAGCGGGACACTTCTGCAAGCCGTTGCCGTTCGGCAGCAAAGGTGGTTGCATGTGGTGTGGTGGGCAGTCCGGCTCAGGTCCAGTATCTATTTGGGGTCGCACGGTTGAGGCACGGATCGTTGATGGTGTGGTGTACAGTTGGGAGCTCAGACTAATGAAAATCAGAGCATATAAATGTAGGTACTTGAAGACGTCAAGACTCTGTTGAAGGTCATTGTGTAGTGTGGGGGAAGAGTGTAAAGAAGCATATGAACCATTTCGGGGAGTTTGGCTCGGTAGTTGCTTGGTGAAGCTTGTCTACGAAGTATATTAAGTGAGAAGACGAGAGAAAGTTCGGTTTCTATAATTGACACAACCCTGTGAAGCTATCCTTCGCAACTTCTAAGGACAAAAGGAAACAGTGTCTACATCAGCTCGCGCGAGACCTCCAAGCACCAATTAACACAGCCAGCTCTTGCAGAACAAGCACAGGAAAGCGCTAGGTAATAAAATTAAAATTAAGAATACAACATTATACAGAACGATTATACACTATCTCCATCATCCTCCTTCCATATCAAGGGGACAGGAATATCTTAAGTTTCTCCTCTCAAGTAAAGAAAAGGTAGAAAGAGGTTTTCCAAAAGTAATAATAAAACACCAATCCGTACGAAGACAGAACATTCTTTTGCCGTTCTCATCTCCTATTCGTAACAATTAAAAAGAAATTGGGGTATACAGCCTCTCCAAGAAGCTCAACGAGAGATAGAAGAGGAAGAAGAAGAAGAAGAGTTTATACAATGAGAGAGATTAGATAATAAAAATTAGTGCGTAGAACCCGAATCATCTAGATCGATTCCCAATGCCTGTTTGAGGACATTCAATTGGCTTTGTAGGTCGTTGATGTTTCCCTGTAGACCACTCAGAAGGCCCAGGACGTGTTCTTTTTTCTGTCTAGGCAAGTTATCGAGAGGTATTGAAGAGGATTGTCTAACATTTTGTGGTGGGGCTGGCTGAGGCAGTGCTGCAGCTGGAGGAGGAGCGCTTTGCATAGGAGGTTGGTACATCTGTCGTATGTAATTGATAGGCTGAGAAGCTGTTGGGTTGGGAGGAGGATTATTTGCTGCGGTCCAAGCTTGTTGTGGTGGTTGTGTTTCTCGAATCGGGACTTCCGTAGGATTTGGGTTTCCTCCTCTCGTCATATCGTCTTGCGATATAATGGACTCTTGTTTCTGTCTTTTCCCTCCTTGTGGTCCTTGAGTACGTGGTATTGAAGGTTCGTCCCTCACGATTTCCCCTTGCATAAGTGTATCCATATCAGGCGATCTCTGCTGCTGCTGGTGTTGCCAATTCGATTCCGAGGTTGATGCAGGAACAGCAGTTTGCGCTTTCGCGGGCTCCGACGTCCTCTTTCTCTTTCTCGGTGGCCTTGCTGACTCGGCGACAGGTTGAGAAGTCATAAAAGACTGGAGCATTTCGGGATTGGAGGAATGATATCGAAGAGCCCTTCCATCCGCGGTACCTGCTTGCATTTTCATTAGCACGGATCCCGAACCATTGCCAACGCGTACATACCTGAAGATTGAAATCGCAAACTACATTTGTTACCCTTCGAGGTAAAAATGCATGTCGAACAAGCTCCCTGAAACCACGGATCCAAGGTTATACATTGCGCAAATCGACCAAAGCCTCCGGCGCAATGGCTACATGGATGTTCGACGACATTTCCCCTCGTCGACAACAGGATCGCGCCTCTTTGCTGAACGCGAGGACTGTCAATTGCCTTCTCTCGAGGCAATTCTTGACCCGGACGCCAGGGAATTGGGCGGACTTCTGGTAGTTGGCGCAAACGTTCTAAGAATGGGATTTGACTAGTGGATTTCTGCGCGCGTTCTGGAGGACCACTTCCACTTGCAACAACAGGAGCTGGGGGATTTGGCTGAGCACTCGAACCACTCAATTGATACTGATACAGGTTCTGCTGAGCCGCATTTTCCCCAGCCATTCTGAGAGAAGATGGTGGTGATGCATAGGTCGAAGTGGAAAACGCCCAGACCAAGCCAATGAAGGTTTATCGTTATCGCGGGGGAGGTTCCTTCCCCCAAATTTCCCAGACCTTCTGGAAGAATACCTACTAGCCGTGTCTCTCATAACCCTTCTCCAGCAACCTAGAATGACCCTCGAGCTGCAACCCCTTTCGAAAAATACCTTTTACCTAAGTCTTCTGAAAAGTTCCTTCTTCACCGGACTGGCGAGCAGACTGTACCTTCTAATTGTACAATTCGTTTATCATATTCTATTACAGTTTCCCAACCCTAAAAACACCTGCTTTCGTATCGCCGTAAATACGCTGTCCCGAAAATCATTGACCTATTATAATCCCATAAGTTTCTCATTCTTCAATTCCCAGCGCTCTCCGAAGACTATTGAGCTCGCGCTGGAGGTGATCAATACCACCCTGCAATCCACTCACTAATCCATATACCTGTCTCTGTTTGTGTTTTGGCAGCGTGTCGATCAACACTGCCGACCCTTCCTCATTTACCACCGTGTCCTCTCGTCCACCTTGCTCGAGGCTCATTCGATAATTCGAGCCATTGCTCTCCCCCGTGTTGCCATTGCCAAACATCTGGTTGCCAGAGCCAGGTGAGGTTTGTTGGTTTACAGTTGCCCAACTCAGCGAAGGAGCAGCTCGATCTCCACCATCTGGACCAGCACTTCTCATTCCCCCATTGACTCCATTCATCATCATCTGTTGGTTGGGCACCGGGATTTGCGGGTTGACCGTGGCCCAGGGCCTCTGCACAATATCCTTCATTTGTTGTCGAGCATGCGAATTCCCAAGTTCTTGTTCCCATTGGGGTCGCTGGCTTTCCCATTCTGGGACCGTATCTTTCTCCTTTCGTCGCTTTTTTGGTTTCGGACCTTCGCTCGTAGGCTGCTGCCCTTGTTGTATATCTTGATTATTGACGAGGGATACTCCGCCAGGTGTGTTGATGGGCGAACTCTCGGGGTTGTCTATAGCCAGAATTAGTGTATACCATCAATTGATGCGAAGTCCAACTTACCATCCTGTACCTTGATACTACAGCGATTCGGTCGTCCGCTAAGCTGACAGCTCGCACATGCACCCTTGAAGAATCCCTCCAACGCGACACAGAGCTCGAATTTCCCTCGGCCGTTGGCACAACTATTGCAAGGCGTAGTCTGAACCTCTCCGCGTGTCGCAAGAAGACATCCAAATCGAATTTGTTTCCTTCGTGAATCCCCTCCCGTCTCGTTTTCTGCGCCCGGTTCTACTCCAGCTCTCCAGGGCAATGGACGCTTCTCCGGCATCATCTGTAGGCGTTCCTCCATCGTGAGCGATTGCGGTTTCTGTCGAGACTTGGGCGCGCGCTGCGGCGCAGGTTGACTGATCGGTGTGGAGTACTGATTCTGATTGAAATTCATCTCTTCCTCGAGAGGCTCGGGCGATTCGAGGTGGTTCTGGGAGGAGGGGTTGTGGATTTGGGCCAGCAATTCGTTGACAAGGGGTTGTAGTACTAGGCCACCCGGGGGAGACATTGCAACTATAGATGAGGGACGCGACCGCTCGAACTCGGCTTTGATGGGGATGGTATTTGTCGGATAGCTGTCTTCTTGGAGGCTCGGAAGCATCCTTTGAAAGAGGAGCGAGCGCGTGGGGGATTGGTCGTTAAGGTTGGAGAGTGTTCTATTTTCGCATGCCTCAAACTACCTACGATTTTACCCTGGAAATAAGCATAACTGAGGGTGCTATCGCTATCAGACCTGGAGTTCCGAAACACTTGAGAACCCACCATACCCCTGAAATTTTTCATGCTGAAATCTGGATATTAGCCGTTACACAAATCCCAGATTTATGATTTTATGAAGCTACTCCCTCTAAATTGTCGTGTCGTACAAGCTTTATGGGGGCTCCCGTTACCCGTAGAGGCCGTTTCCACTAGCTCGGTGATCTAAAAGCGGAAGCTTTCAAAGAGGCAACCTAAAATTATATATAAATTCTAGCTGCCTAGGGGTGGCACAATATGGCTAATTGTGTCAGATTTGGATGACAATCTACTTGGCTGTACAAAGTTTGTCTATACAAGCAAAAGTAAATTCATCACGCCATTTACTATTGGAGTTCAAGACTGCTCTCGGCTCAAGTTTAACGATTTTTGTTCATTCGTGAGTTTGTATACACAAGAGCTGAGTCTATTTTACAAGTTTCCCTCCCTACTATACACAATAAAACAAGTGTTCTTCAAGGCCAAATTCTACAGACCGAGTTACTCCTTCTCCCCTTCTTTTGCCTTTTCTAATGCTTTCTCTTCTTTTAGTTTCTTCTCCTCTTGTATCGACTTTCCCACCTGCCAAATCGCTCGATCGAGTTCAATGTCTAGTTCAGGCATACCGAGTGCCTCCGCGATTTGTTTTCCTTCCGACTTGTGGATGATCATCCTCTCATCATCTGATTCTGAATTTGGTAATTGTTTGGCCTCCTCCTCCGGCGTCACTTTGAATGGCTGGTTCTCATTGGTGTAGATCAAATCTAAGATGTGCGAAGGTTTTGGTGTCATGAGCTTGTTTTGCAGAAGGAATTCGATGTGCTTTGAACCTGACAACGCTCTCCAATGCGACCAAGCCCGGAAAACTAAGTAAAAAAATGGTAGGTTTGGGATTCTAAATATGTTAGTGGATATCGCAATGACTTGGAAAACTATACTGACATTGGAATTATTGCAACTGGGGCAGAAATTGGCATGCCAATGAAACTCCATATCATCCGTTTCTTGTGCAGGCTTTGACGTTCTGTTCCCAGTTTCCTTAAAGTTTCCAGTATGCTCCCCTCCGGTAGGACTGTCGAGGGAAAGAAGACTTCAACCTTTTCCTTTCCAGAAAGCTCCTCTTCCTTCTTCCGTGGAGATAATGGAGGAATCGACTTCAAACCCCATTCCTCAAATGGTATGCGCTTCAAGGCTTGGTTTCCATAATCCACCACTTTCTTCTGCCATCCACTCTCCTTTTTCTCCCATCCTGCCCATAATTGTGCTGCCTTGGAGGTCCCCTTATCAATCCAACTCTGCTTCTCTGTTGTGGCGATATTCAAACGTTGGCAGTATATGAGCGTTCGCCGCGTGGAAATGGGGAGGAGGAAAAGTCGCATTGTATCTGGACGACCGCTTTTGCGGTGTCTTAAGCAGGAGTTTATCGACAATTCATTCCTAAGTAAAGGGGAAGAGAAGGCGATTTTTGGTTCGCTTGGTTTATGGGTGGAGATAAGGGGCGGGGAGCTCTTTAATTATTTCTGCGACACTCCGTAGACGCTCTTGCCTGCTGCGCAAACAATGACGCACTGGCAATTGAGAGGCAAGAAAAGCGGCAGGGAATATTAAGAAAGGTCAAATGAGAGTAGGAAACTTATTCAACTTCTTAGGTTTAGCTGAATTTGTACTTTTCTCTCTCTAGTAGAATAATGACTGATAGATAAAGTAAGGACTAAAATACACCAGTATTAGTATCAGGTAGATATTAGTGAGTGCCGCTTTCCTTCACCTCATCGCAAGTTTGGCTCACATGTCGGCATCGGCTCAACATCCCCTAAACGAAAAGCCCCCCCTGCTGAAAGTCGCAAGGTGCAGGAAGATCCACCACCACGTTCAATCCAGCCATCGGATTGTCTTCCACGGTTGACGTCGCTTTCTAAATTCGGTCCTTACAACACCATGTATTTTCTTCCCCGCCATATTATCTAGTGGCTTCAACTCGGTCTGCGCGGTCATGCATTTCTGCGAGCGCTTTACTGCCATTGACTTGCCTCTGTAGCTTCGCAGCTCGCCGCCGGGCGTGCATTAGTCGTGGCGCCAACCTCAAGTTCTCGTTCACGTTCCCTCCAGCGCCCAAGACTACGCGCCTCATCCATGGCATCGTCAAACATACCGGACCGGCTGGACTCACGCCAGGGAACGCAGCTCGACCCTAATTCTCACATTCGAATTCAAAATGGTTTCCTTTCTGCCGCGCAACAGCGCAGACCATCTGGCTCGTCCTTGTCCAGTGATGCCACCATGAAGCGATTGCGGGAACTTTCAAATAATAATAATCATCCCAAATCCTCCACCGTCTCACGTCACACCGCAAGTTCAGCAGGGACACAAGCCGCGAGCCATACGACCCAGGGTTTTATAAGGACCATACCACGTATGTGAAATGTCCGTTGCGCCAGGAATTTATATTAACGTGAAATAGCTTGGTTGGATTCTTGCGAAAACGACGACGAAATCGTTACCGAACAACACCCCACGTCAAGACTTTTGGCTCCGTTACCTCGAGTTCATAATGCGCAACACAACAACGCACCATCTCAAACATCCAGGCGTATCTCCACAGATGGATACGTGGATACATACAATGAATCCTCGAAACTCAGCGAAAAGAAGCCAGAAACGGGGTTCTTTGGGCCTAGAGAGCCTGTGAGGGGACGAAAATGGGATCATGCTAGAGATGGAGAGCCAGTAATCCTTCAGTCGGGCGTAATTCCAACACACTCTCCATGGAGATCGTTTGTCAAATCTTCCATGTATGGTCCTGGTCCGAACGAGGACCGCACACGAGTAACCTTCGAATTTTTGAACCAACAAACCCCAGGATACGATCGGCCTTGGAGAGGTGACTTGGATGGAGCCAATGATCCCGAGAAAGCCGGAGGCTTCCTACAAAGCAGAAAGCAACGTCGTACCTTTTTCCAGCGCTGGCAGGTATGTAATCAGAATAACTACGTCCTTCCCACCGCTAATTCGTTCAGCATATACTTCTTATGCACCCTTTAATCCCATTGATTTTCAGACTGACTGTACTTATCACGTCCACCATTGCTCTTGCCCTTGCGGCTTCCGCTCACTCGCTCTCTAACAAATATCAATTTCCTCAAAACCCATCTACAACGATGGCTATAGTTGTGGATGTTGTTGCCATTCCCTACATTCTTTACGTCACTTGGGACGAATACACTGGAAAGCCTTTGGGGCTGCGTTCCCCCAAGGCAAAAATCCGACTCGTATTACTAGATTTATTTTTTATTATTTTCGAATCCGCCAATTTGTCCTTGGCATTTGCAGCTTTGACTGATAATGATGGAAGCTGCACACGGGCTAACAATGGGCACAATGATGTCTTATGTCGCCGAATCAATGCCCTTTGTGGGATATTGATGGTGGCGCTTCTTGCCTGGAGCATGACATTTTCAGTCAGCATATTCAGGTAAGATTAATACTTTGATAACACAGACCCCAGGTTTTCTAACAAAATACATAGGCTAGTAGAGAGAGTTGGTGGTAGGGAGGATGCAGAATGATAGGGTAAATCCAAAAATGGAGTTAAATGAGGTTTTCATTTTGTCTAAATAAGAAAAAAAACCCCCTAGCTATCTAGAGGAAAGGCGTTGGGAAATCAACAAAGAGGCAAATCGGCTAGATTCATATGTGTGCAAAATAAAGCAATAACAAATAATGTATATAATACATCTACCGTTCAGCTTGACTAGTTTCAACCTTGATCCCAGCTTATGTTCTCTTATTCCCATGGAACTTGTGAATTTATCATGAAGGTTGCAGAACCTACAAGTAACTACCTAAGCGTCCGATTGATAATTCTTTTCCTTTCTGTAGAATTTGGTGGGTCACTTCTTTGGTGAATGAATTCTGGTACAGTTGTTTTTGAATGGCGCCTTGCTGCACTGCCTTGTGTGCCTCAGGCGGCTGATGGTAGCCTGGTATACTCTTAACTCACGAACGCCCAGTTCTATAAATCCAAACTACAACCTCATCCTCTTTTGTTTCGCAAACCACTGCGACCCTACATAAAAAGCGTCCACCTCCTATCGACCTTCGTTTCTTTCTCTGCAGACGTCACGGAACGGCTGCTTGATACTTGACATCCCCTCCTGATCTTGCGACCTATTCGCGTCTCAAGAGGCATACTGCATCGATTCCCACCATACCAAAGCCTTGAAGGCGCGAGTAACTTCTGCCCAGCTATCGAGACGAGTCCCCTGGCGCGGGTGAATCTTGAAGCTCCGCCACGCCATTCGCTCTACGTCTCGAGCTCGGCCTCGTCTTCGCATTTAAGCATCCCCTCCTCTCCATCAACCACCCCTCCAACCGCCACCTTCTCGAATCGACACAACCGTCAAGATGGCTACCAGAACCGCTACTAGAAACAACGACATGCCCAAGATCCCGGACCGTGAGGATCTGGATGCGACGTAAGTCCTAGTCTGCACCATCGCTGGCTGCCCTTGGCCTACCTTTACACCTGCTAACTTGTTGTAGCTGGAACTACCTGGAAGCTGTGGTTGACAGAATCATGGTCAATCTCACCTCTGGATTCAAGCTGGATGAAGTAAGTGTAGCCCCCCTCAACTGTTTCTTGCATCTGCTAACCGGTGCCTCGCGATCTACAGTATATGGGAGCTTACTCGTACGTTCCTGCGACTTCGAATCCCTCAACCCTCAACCTCACGATGCTAACGATATAATAGGGCTGTTTACAACTTCT
>LLCD01001186.1:0-12206 GCA_001414355.1 Hymenoscyphus salicellus
GGTTGGGGGTTGGGGGTTGGGGAGGGATATGTGGAATGAGGGGTTTGGATATTAAGTAGACTGAGTAATGGAGGATATATAGTTGGGGAAGTGTTGGGAGAACTCCCCGGTCTTGTTCTTCTTCTTCTTCTTCTACTTTGAGAAGGGGAAGGGAGGAATGGAGATGGATAGTTTGAACTTGCTTTTTCGGTTTTTGGATGCTAGTTTTGGACATGGTAGATAATTGAGATGGAAAGTTTCTTGGTTTTAGATCCGAAGTCCTCTTGGGGTGGCTTTTTGGTTGTAGTAAGGTTGAAATCGACAAATTTTGTTGTTATTGTTTTTTAGGGGTTGGACTTTAACTTTGCTATATTTTATAAGCTATTATTCATTGCTTTTTGTTTTCGTGGTACATAGCTCCTTCTCCATGTTATTATCATCGAAAGTCCAACTCATCATATTAGTTCGAATTAACCTCTTAGTTTTCCAATTTTCCGACCTAGACTTCTTCTCTTCAATTCAAATCAGACCCACGTAGATTTCCCTAAAGAATTCAATACTCGTGTTGCCTACCCGAACAGCGATCACCCTTTCAAGGTTTTGCCTTGATATAGTAATTCACATAAGTCCGGGTTGGTGCCGTAGTAAAATCTTCACTATTGATGCCCGTCCAAACCGTATCCGGGTTTTTCTGTGCAACATAGTTGCCTTGAACTCCAAATGCATTGGTATGACTGGAATGGGGCACCCTCGCTGCAATGCCATTTGACGCAGTCCCCAATTCCATGTCCATATCCAACGTCGGCTCAAGGTCGACCCTCTGAACTTGGGTTCCATCTTTGTTTGTTTCTGTTGTCACTACTGCTCCTTTCGCTTTCGCCCATGTCTCTGGAATGCCAATTGCCGAGTCTTGAAGCGAACCGGATCCCCATGTAGCGGAAATCGTGGCTAATTCTGGGAGTATACCGACTCTGTAGCGCAGAAATCGATCGTTGTCGGAAAACTCTGTTTCTATGCGTGGGTCTGATGGATCTACACCACGGAGGAAACGACCGCTGAGATTGGGAAGGTTGCAGTGCGTCTCTTTATAGGCACCCCACGCGAAATTGATTCTTTGACATAGCTCAGGGTAATCGGTACGTGAGATGAGGCTGCCATCGCACAGTAACCACGAAGGATCGTTGATAGTGCCCATGGTGGCAATGATTCCACTTACTGGAAATACGGCAGCTTTCTGGCCAGCGACGTAGTAGTTAACCGCTGCGTTGTCCGGTCTCGTTTCTTTGGCAAAGCCGGTCCATCGTTGGGTGGTGTGATAGTCGCCATTCTCCATATTGGTATGACCGAACACAATGTCGGAGCGCAACATGTGGCTGTTATGAGTGGCGAGTATACCGTCCTCGAAAGTTCGTGGAAAATGGGGAATGGAGACAGTCCAGGGCTCAACCTTTGTAGCGAAGCGCTGCCTTGTTCCTGCGAAGTCTTTGCCTTTTATATTCCCGTCTTGTGCATACCGATTGTTGGCATCCGGATCATACATTGTATCTCTGTTATGCAACACGCCGCGAATGAAGAGGCCCCGTAAGTCTGGTCTGTATCCATTTGTCCTGTCGGCGATGAAGGAGGTGTACCGGGTCCCTATAAGATTGAAGAGCTCTGGAAATTCGGATCTCGAACTCATTCCTCCATCACAATTTAGCCATGGTGATAGTTGCGACCCATTGATGATACCTTCCGCGGCACCCACAGGAATTATGGAGCCAATGGGAATTTCGGCATTCGCTGAGGTTTTCTGGATGAAGTTGAGTGCCATGTTTTTCGGTCTCGTCTCGCCATCTCCACCGTAGACCTGAAATGAGGTAGCATCTTTCTGCCAAAGAACCATAATATGGTCGTCGACTGCGTTCACATTGGAACTATTGGTTGGAATGCGAGGTACTCCAACCTCAATGTATAATAAAGGATGTCCGGGAGGCTTCCATGTCGCAGCAGTACTTGAAAGTTGACTTTTCTCGGTAGGGTGATCTTTCCCGCCTCCTACTTTCTATTAGTCTTCTATCGTATTTAATAAAACACTCATCACATACCGCACGGAAACATTCCCCTGAGATCTGGAGTTGAATTCGTGCCGTCGCATAGTTGCCAGCCGATCAGAGAAGTGGTGTTGTCGGCAGCATAACAAATGATTGCACCAACTGGGAGAGACATTGTAAGAAATGCTTGATTTGAGAGCAGTACAGGATGTTTTTTTTTGGCGTAAGAGTCTAAAGTTGTGATTCGAGAGATATGAAAGTAAGTTATGATGGGTTTCGAAGTAAATGGGAAGTGTCACGTCTGTCAGCTTTAATAGTGTTCAATAACCTAGATATGAGTGGCGAGATAATCGTGCTATAACACCACCCCGCGTGGAATCATGAACGTCAAAAGCGGCAGTAAAGCTCTCTCGTTCTTCTACCTTTCTTGACCGACTTGGAAGTATTGACCTAAACGTTTTCGGACAACGTAGGTGAATATTCTAAACATCTAGAACATTTTCGAACATTAACGTATAATCTGGAACATTAGCCCTCTGTTTCCATGAAAGATTGAATCAACGAGAGCTATTTACTGCTGCTTTTGACGTCCATCGCGAGCACAACTACCGGGGCCAATCGAGGATAAAATAGTACAACCCGTGGATGGATGAGACATGAGATCATCATTCGACGAAGGGCAGTAGCTTCACAGAAAATGGGAGGTCATCTGTATTTATGGGTTGAACTTTTATGCAGTGTAATTGCAGAAGTGGCGTGATAGGATGCTGACTCGAACCTATCTTCCATGGTTACACAGGTAGAATAGAGTTTCAAACAATCTCCCTCAATTGTTCGAAACAGTTTCGAACTGATAATAATAAAGCACTTCGTCCCAAACGTAACAACCTCTGATTTTTGAGACTAACCTCCACCCAAAAAAAAGCTTTGATTCACCTTGGATGAAGTAGGTTATCGTATGCGGAGACTCCCGCCGGCTCTCACGTCTTCTGTTGGAAACATTACCCTCTGACACTGCGTTCTTATATATATGGCTTTCTGTTTTTTGGGGCAAATTTTGGACACATAGTTCCTTGCTAACATATCATCTAAATTTTTTCTTTCTCATTTGAAAGTTCCAGTTGGGGTTTTAGCCAGACCCAGTCATTGCTTTGTCACCACTCGTATCATCCTAGGAAAATGAGAACTATTCATTCTCCGAGAAGACTAGAACGACCAAGAAATCAACAATCTGGTTCTTCCAAACGATCTCAAATAATAGTTTTGATTGTCCTGGACCATTTCGCACAATCCTCAGCTAAGCATGTGAAATGATTGTGGTTCTTGTCCCACCAGAGCGGCGACTTCATTCCCGATGCCATGAATCAAGTTCTTCTCTGCCCCATCCTGGGGTAAGAAGATCCCAAAGGGAATAACTCCCCAGGCCTGAAGAAAGTCCACACAATTGCGCTCCCTGCGCAGCGGGCATGGGAAAAGAGCTGGATGCATTTCAACACCATTATAAGAAAAGAAAACATGATGAATGAATTGTTATGGGATGTTCAAAGGTAAATGGCAAAATTGACACGAGAGGTACCGACGACGACGAAAATACAAAAGAGATGAGGAAAACATAGGACTGAAGAATGTCGAAAATGGGACCTTTCCCCTCCAAGTCTTCTAGCTGCGTTCACAACGTAGCCCAGTCGCTCCTTCCTTTGAAGAGACCTGGACCAAAAAAGCGGCAGATTCGTACCTGCCTATATAGGTCATTGTCCCAACCATCTAGGGCAATTCAAAGTACTTATCCTATATACTTTGGGCAATTTAGAATATTGACCTAGAAGTTTGAAACAATGAAGCTGAATTGTTCTAAAAAGTTAGAATAATAAGCAAGATAGGCAGGTACGAACCTAATATTTACTTTTCGTCCACCGCAAGGGGTTTCCACACCATCTCGATCGGTCTGCATCGCAGTCAATGCCCATGAGTGAGAAATGAGTCTGAAGGGCCTGGGTACTACATCAACAATACCAACCACACCCATGGTTTTTTTATTTTATTGCTGAGCTCCCGATGAAAATGCATATTGAGCCCCATTATTTGTGCGGATGCACTACTCATTTGCGCATGCTGATGAAATGCACATCCTAGCGTTGTGTTGTTTTTCTCTCGTCCCAATGGACAACAGGACTCAAGGAGATGGTCTCCACGAACTCCTTTCGGTGAAAATTTTGAACCCCGAGATTGCGAATGAATACCTTCTTTTGAAGATGCTGAAATTCATAAACACGCGCTATTCATAAAAGACAAGGACATCGGAGGATGGAAGATATGAATACTCAACAAAATATAGAAATGTGCAAAAAGGCCTCAAAAGTTAGGATGCCCGGAGTGAAAGTGTCTTTTCTCTCGGAAGTTCACGGAGGCCCACTATTGGACAGGCGAAATTGCGCCACGTGACCACAAGCTAGCCATCTCAAGGAGCTTCTCGGCTTCGACCTCATTTTTCAAACCATCCATCCCCTTCGACCTTCGCAACTCCACTCTCATCTCCATCGCTCTTCCTCGTCTCTCAAGATGTTCAGGAGGTATGTATCTATCCTTCAATCTTCTTTCCAGCATCCCAATGGCTTGCAATGGGTCAATTGAACTGACACGGTTCCCTCGGTAGCGCCCTTCAAAAATCTGCCTTCCAGGCCTCGCGGAGCGCTTTCAGACCAGCCGTCTCTACTGGATTAAGAGCGTCTGGTGCTCGGTTTGCGAGTGACACAGCCCTCCATGGCAAGATCCATCAAGTCATTGGTGCCGTCGTAGATGGTGAGTGATGGAAAATTCTTCCCCGACAACAACATCGAGCTCCACACCCACCCAAAATACCCTCGCAGAGCTCGACGGCCGATGGCATCGCATGCTGATATATCTCGATAGTTAAATTCGATACCGACAAGCTCCCTCCTATCTTGAACGCCCTCGAAACGGACAATGGTGGACAAAAGCTGGTTCTCGAGGTCGCAGTACGTCAATACGATCAACACATCCATCAATGTCAGACACTGACACATACAACAGCAACATCTAGGACAGAATGTCGTACGAACAATTGCTATGGATGGTAAGAAGAACCTTTCCCGATGGATCGAGGCCAATTGCAGAAACTGACGCGCATCGCGAACAGGTACCGAGGGTCTCGTACGTGGACACAGAGCAACCGATACTGGAAACCCAATCATGGTACCAGTCGGCCCAGGAACACTCGGTCGTATCATGAACGTTACCGGTGACCCAATTGATGAGCGTGGACCTATTAAGCACACAAAGAAGCTCCCAATTCACGCCGACGCTCCTCCTTTCACCGATCAATCTACCGCAGCTGAGGTTTTGGTTACCGGTATCAAGGTCGTTGACTTGCTCGCCCCATACGCTCGTGGAGGAAAGATTGGTCTCTTCGGAGGAGCTGGTGTCGGAAAGACTGTGTTCATTCAAGAGTTGATCAACAACATCGCCAAGGCACACGGTGGTTACTCGGTTTTCACTGGTGTAGGAGAGCGAACTCGTGAAGGTAACGATTTGTACCACGAAATGCAAGAGACCAAGGTTATCCAACTTGATGGAGAGTCCAAGGTCGCCCTGGTTTTCGGTCAAATGAACGAGCCCCCAGGAGCCCGTGCCCGTGTTGCTCTTACTGGTGTAAGTATTTCCCCTTCCCATATCAAAATGACATTTGGTCCTATCACTACTATCAACATGTGCTAATGTTACCGTACAGCTTACGGTTGCTGAGTACTTCAGAGACGAAGAGGGACAAGATGTGTTGCTCTTCATTGACAACATTTTCCGTTTCACCCAAGCCGGTTCCGAAGTGTCTGCTCTTCTCGGTCGTATCCCATCTGCTGTCGGTTATCAACCAACCCTCGCAGTCGACATGGGTCTTATGCAAGAGCGTATTACCACCACGAACAAGGGATCTATTACTTCCGTCCAGGCCGTCTACGTACCAGCCGATGATTTGACTGATCCTGCCCCTGCCACCACCTTCGCCCATTTGGACGCGACCACTGTGCTTTCCCGTGGTATCTCTGAGTTGGGTATTTACCCAGCTGTCGATCCTCTAGATTCTAAGTCTCGTATGCTGGATCCCCGTATCATCGGTCAAGACCACTACGATACTGCCACCAAGGTCCAACAGATGCTGCAAGAGTACAAGTCGCTTCAAGATATCATTGCCATTTTGGGAATGGATGAGTTGTCGGAAGCTGACAAGTTGACTGTCGAGCGTGCCCGTAAACTCCAAAGATTCTTGTCACAACCATTCGCAGTCGCTGAGGTTTTCACTGGTAGTAAGTATTACCCTTCATTTCAAACTGATCTTTTGCTGACCCCATAAACAGTCAAGGGTGTTTTGGTTGACTTGAAGGATACTATCCGATCATTCAAGGCTATCATGAGCGGAGAGGGAGATGATTTACCAGAAGGGTAAGTTTATTCACATTTCCATTATACTAAATGCAAACTAACGTATTCCCAGTGCTTTCTACATGGTTGGTGACATCAACGCTGCCCGATCAAAGGGTGAGAAGATTTTGGCAGACCTCGAGAAAGATAATTAGATGGGTGTAACGGTGTGGGTGTAGAATGGGCGGAGTGGTAAATGTGTATAGTTTTTGCAGCGTTGAATTGATTGCCTGGGGTTTGGCAGCAACTCAAGGGGCTGTGATAGTGTACAGATGGATGGGACGAAAAGACTTTACATGGACGCCAACATCCCCTCTGGTATCGCAATCTCCTTATGTTAGCTTGTAACAGAATATTTCCTCTTTTTAATTCATCCTGGTCCCTTGCTTTGTGATGTCAGTAAAGGTAGGCTCGCGGTGGACTATAAAAGCAGCAGTGAATGCTCCAGGTTCGCACCTACCTCTCTTACTCATTGTTCCAGCTTTCTAGGGTAATGCAAGTCACTTTTCCTAAACATTTAGCACAAATTAAAATTCTCCTAGATATTTGAACAATGACCTACAATTGTCCTGAAGGTTTAACACAACGAGCAGGATAGGAAGGTACGAACATGATGTTTACTGCCTCTTTTTCTGTCCTACCTCTAGCTTCATATTTTGCAACTGAGAAAACAACTTCAATCAAGAATAAACTACAACAGCGAAATCAAAATAGATGCAACTTCATTCTGTTGTAAATTAGCTATTAAATATTTGCTGCCCATTTTTTAAGGTATTTTTGGATTTAAGGTGTCGCCAGGAACAAGTTTTTGGAGAGCCTACTGTCACTTTTCCTGCCCAATGCGCGCTGCTATACGTAGTATTGAAAAATCAACGCAATTGCTCTGAAGGCTATTTGTTTTTCCGGGTCGTAACTCGTAAGGGCAATTGTTTGTATCTCGAGACAAAATCCCTTGCTTCACGCCCGTGTCATTCTTCGGCTCTCTGTCGCGCAATTTACATTTTTACCAACATTCTGATTGCTATACAGTGGAAGACTTTATTCTATTTTCTCAATTTTATGGAATATTTCCAGCCTGGTGTTATTTTTAAGTTCCATGGAACGTCCCACTGGAATTCAAGGAACGTGACTTTGGAACGGGAAAATTATATCAAGTGAGTACATATTGCCACGGGATCAAGTGCAAGTACGTGGACAATTGCGACTTGGTTGAACTGCTTGATTACAAGGAGAGAAGAGATTCTTAAGGAGATCTATCTTTTACGTCGGTTGAAATTGGTCTGTGCTAGTTTGTCCACGGTTGTGAATAGCTTCATAAAGGTGTGCAAATCACCTGATCTAACTCCTTGACACATATTTAGTAACGGCTTAGATTTTTACTTCTTTACGGAGTATGCGAGAGAGCTTCGTCACTTAGTTTTTCTTCCGATATCACGTGTACCCGTTCCATGGAACTATTCCAGGTTCCAGCTCTGGAAAACTCCATTCCTTTTTGAACTCACTCTGGAAGGTCGTTTGGAATTTTCCACTGGAACTAACCTGCATTTGCCGACTACTGAATTTCCTTTAGAGAGACTTGAATCTTATCGTGAAAACTACTAGAAATATAAATATTAATAAGAGTCTTCAATGGGGAAACGCAACTCACAATTCGGGATGTATACGAGTCGATCGAGGTAGGATTTCCCCATGGAAATAATACTCTTACAGTTTCAGTGGGGGGTTTCCCCGAGTTTAAAGAAAAGTTCGAAGTAGCCAGACTTGGGCGTCGATACGATATATATTGATAATATCGCGATATTTATCGCGATAACATTTCGATTTATATCCTGCCGATTATCGATTTCGTATATCTGACACGTGACGGGATACTTATACAAAAGGGTTTCACAAAAGATACTCTACTTTCTAGCAGGGTGTACTAGTAAATAGAACAATTCTATGAGCTGTTAATACAGTTTAGCTACTCTACAAGTCTTAGCGATATATATCGACATATATCGATACTTTTCAATATATTATCAGATGTCAGGGTTAGAACCCTGTTGGGACTTGGGCTGTGCCCGCGTGGAACTTCCTGAGTTATTCGGCATGCAGCCTCTCACATCAGATGACTCCCATCCGATACAATATATTATCATTGAAGGCTACACTATTTATTGTTGTTATCAATAATATCGCGGTCCAAGTACATATGTAGTTTTCTGTTTGGATCATTTCGTAAACTAAATTCCAGTGCACTCTTCAATAAACAAGGCAGGAGATGAAGGGATTAATAATCATCATCATCATCAATTTAGACTCCCTAGGAGAGAGGAATGGACAGAAGTTTCACGAATCACTAGACTATCTTTTCCTCTAGCTTGTTACATAGGCCGATTGGGAGAGAAGACCTGTTTATTGGCGTAGAATGATTAATTAAAAAAAAGGTAATTTCTATGAGTTCATATTCTCGCTGGTTTATTTGAATACACGAGCACACCAGCAGCACAATCTCCAAGAAACAATTCATTGCTCGGTTGTATTCAGATTATGTACCTATTTAGCCCCATTCAGGACCATCAATGCAAGTCTATCTCATGTCGTATACACCCCAGAGCAGACTCCACACCCAGCTCCACTAATCAGTGTTATACACACAGCCCTGTCCGTCTAAGACAGACAGCGCCCAAACGTAAAATATTTGCGAGAAAAAGCCCACCATGCCTGCCCACAAATTCCTGTCCACCCGATCTTTTTTGCCGGTCGAGAAAGAATAAAAACACTAAATCAAGAGCCCAAAACACCCCCTCCTTTGCTGCTAACCAACCCAACACGCAGTACCCCCTTAGTATCGCCCGAAAGGGGAAACAATTGTTTTGATCAGCAGACAAACGTGCATAAGCGAATATGCAACCTCCATTTTTGTTCACCCACACCTTGACTCCACCAAGTAGTATGCGCCATGAACATGCAGAAATAGTAAACGCAAGATTGCGGCGTATGTAAAAGCTTAGCACTATGCAAAATGCAAGAGAGAACGCGCCGTAAGATGCATTCGTCGAATGGTTGTCGTATAAGTTGGCCGTGTCGATTTTGAAAAAAAGAAAGGAAAGGAAAAAGAAATTCGCATATTGTACAGGGTATCTCAACAAATTCGTACAGTAATTGCACAACGCATCAATCACTCTTCGTCATTCGGGGGGGGGGGGGGGGGGGGGGGTCGATTCTCTAGTCAAGCTCATCTTGATCCTTCTCGGAATCTGCTACCCTCGCTCTCTTGTGTTGCCCATTTGGATGTGAAGGATTCGGCGAGTCGGTGTGGAGACGCTTCTTAGAAGAGCCATTGACAATACTTGAAGGAGCACTATCACCATTTTGGCCCGCATGGTCTCTATTGATCTTGCCTGCCAACTTTGCGTATTGATTAGTCATCGACTGATTGTACATCTCCAGATCGTCTTTCAGGTCTGTTCGATTCTTCTCAATTGCCGAGGAGTTTGCCTGCAATGTTGCCTCGATCTCACTAAGGCGTAGCTGGATCTCCACAATAGACTCCGCTTGCTTCGACGTGTTACTCCCTGGGCCGGCTGACTCGAGCACTTGGGTGCGGGTTTGTAAACGAGTTACTGATTCGTAAAGCTGGTCGACCTTTGGAAACATATGTTGAGCAAGTGCATCGGTCATTCCCTTGTATATATCGACAGTGGTGATATTGTTGTACCGACTGTCGAGGTTCATGACGGCGTGTGCATTCGCTTGGCTTTTGTTGTTCAGATACACAACGAACTGATCAATTGAGTTGAGTTTTTGGCCATGTTCAGTTCGCATGGAGTTGAGCTGAGTGTCGAGTCCATCGACTCGTCCTTCCAGGTCATGAAGGTTTGCGCTGAGTGTGTGCGCATTCATATCCTCTTTGAGCTGGACAATATCATCCTTGGCCTCCTTGCACATATCCTTCAGACGATTAACTTGTTGTCCGAAACCCTCCTCTAAGCCTTCGAATTGGGCCTCCATCGAACTATTCAACTCCTCAAGGGCAGCTTCAAAACCACCCGTGATGGATTCTTGTGGAGGTGGAGCAGCGGTCGAGGATGCCGACCTCTGAACTACATTCGATTGAGCCTCGAGACGCTCGATATCTTTCTTGACAAGTGCCAGCTCAACGGCCAAATTCTTTATATTAAAAGATTCCGTATTCGGCTTAGACCGGTTGGGTGCTTTTTCAAGGGAAGATATTCGCTCTTTCAACTTTTCGAGTGCCTTGGGTTGACAGGTAGTGGAGGAGTTGACACAAGTTTGCACCTCCTTCAGCTCCTCCTTGGTTGCCACGGTGTTCATCAGATTATAGAGCTTATTGGAATCCGATTCTTGGCTCTCGAGGAGTTCACGAAGGTTATCCGTGAGAGTTTCCATCTTCTTTGATTTTGTTTCGTTTTCTGACTCTAGCGTCTTCACAGCACTTGAATGAGCTTTGCTGCTGGCTTCCAAGAGACCCACTCGATCAGACAACTTCGCAGTATCGTCAAGTGTTTGTTGCATGTTGGGCTGAGGAGTGTCAGACTTGCGCTCGGAAATCTGTTTTTTGACCCCCTTCTTGAAATCATTGAAAGCCTCCTGAGAGTTGGTCTTCTCCCGCGCGGCATCTTCTTCAACCTTATCTTGCCGTCTTTGGAGCTCAGATAAAGTCGAATCTATTTCTTTAACCTTCTTCTCAACTTTTGGATAAGTCGAAATGGTGTACTCTGTCTGTTGGAGTGTGGATTCGGTGCCAGCGACTCGTTGCCCAAGCTCCGAAACCTGTTTGCGAAGCCCCTCGAGTTTGGAATCATTGCTAACGACTCGTTGTCCAAGTTCCGAACACTGTTTGCGAACTACCTCGAGTTCGGCCTTTTGCTCCTCAATGACCGATTCGGAATTTGTTATCTGAGAATTGGAAGCGTCAACTAGATTGGTGGTGAGATTTTTGACATTTTCCAGTGACTTCTTCTGTTCCTCTAAATCTGCTTCCAAAGCTATGCACTTCTTGCTGAGCCTATCGAAATACTCCTTGGACTTTGTGTCTTCTCTTGGCAATAACATCTTAATGCAACCTTTTAAGATCTCTGAAACAATCTTGGAAGCAATTTGGTCGCAGTTCTTTCTTAGAGCTACTTGACGCTCCTCCAGCTTTGTGGAGATAGATTTGTGCTTCTTCTCGGTCTCGTCATTGATCTTCTTTTGGCGGGCCTCAATGACTGGGTACTTTCCAATGTATGGGCCTGATTCCTGCTTTGACTGCACATTCTTCACATCTGTCAGTGATTCTTCAAGAGTCTTCTTCTCCATCATCAAAAGCATCGTGTTGATATTGTCATTGGAAAGCTGAGCAAAGATTCCACTCAAGGTCTTAGCGATCGCAGATCCGGCTTCCGCTTGTACTTCAGGGGCTATCTCAGTATTGAAAGAGTTCATTGGAGGAGATGGTGGTAGTGGGTTGGATTTCGGAGTTTGGTGAGTCTCTACTGGAGCAGGACCCAGAGCAGGCATACTGGGAGGAGGCGCTGGTGCTACAGAAGAATCACTGGGTTCTACTCAAGGTCAGTAAAGCTTCATGTAAGATATATCAATAACAAATAGAAAAAGACATAGGTATAGACAGAAGGTACTATTTGGATGGTTACCTCTAATAGGTCGACGTCGTCCATTTGGTGAACGTGAGTCTCTGCTATCTTTTGGAGTATGACCATCGCGACGGTCATCACGACGGTCACTGCGAGGACCCCTTGGAGGGGGCAGAGG
>LLCD01001187.1:0-12201 GCA_001414355.1 Hymenoscyphus salicellus
GTTTGCGGGTGGGGATTGACCGGCATTGTGATTTCACCTATTTGGAGACTATGATGGATTAAAGTGATGATTGTTAGTACACAACAGTTATTTGAGCAGAGGTTGTGATTGTAATTGTAGGCGTAGAGCTACTGGTTCAATATTCCTCTGATTTTGCAGTGATGGCTTTGTGTGAGACTTTGGAGGTCCCTCCCTTATATTTCCCTGAGTTCGAAATCAGAGGTTACAGTCTTACCGAATTATGAGGAGCTTGGGGTATATATACAACATGCCTCTTACGAGTGCCTTATTTCAAAGCTACTTGTGTTCAAGAAGATTGTTAGCTCACTGTTACCTGAGAAACTGGGAAATGGGAAAAATGCAGCTTGCAACTTGATGAGATTAAAGTTCATTAAACATTGGACACTTCAAATTTGTCAAAAGGCTTTTTTAGATAGTGTTTTCTCGCTACTCATGGCCCCTTTCAGGAAAGAACATAGAAAAAGCTCCCCGTCATTGACCAGATCCCATGCCAGCTCTCAAAAACCCAATCCTCTCACGCAACCTTTTCATACGCGTTTCGCTCGATTCTCCCGACACCTCCTCATACGTGTTTTGATCTTGAGCCTCTGCATTCAGCTTCACGATCATATCCCACTTGTTGATTGAACTCTTGATGGTTCTTTTTCCGCTGCTTTATTAAAGCTATCATTTCGTCGCTAACCTCTTCGATAAACTCACGTTGTGTGGGGGTGCGAGATGCAGAGGGTATCTTTCTCATCAATTCTAGTACCGTTTGCATTCGCTGTATATCTGACGGGTCACGTAAGCGGGCGAGGGGCTGTTCGCTCGTGCTGGTGGTGATGACCGTTGAGGTGCATTTTTTCTCGTCACTGGAGAGTCTGGTGGGTGATCTGCCATTTTTGTCGTCAGTCTTGGGAAGGAGGTTCTTGGGGTGTGTGATGGAACCTCAGTGTGCACTTTAGAAGTGCTCGTTGTTTCTTTTGACTTGGTGGCTTTATAGGCACCGTATCCTTTGATGAGTCTATTTGAGTCTAACCGCATTCGTCGCTTTGAAAAAGTTTCTTCTGCCATGGGCGCCACACCCCACAACAGTCAGACCCAAATTCACTTTCGTCAAAGGGATAAATGGGGTGTTAAATGCAAGCTTCACAGTGAATCTTCAGATTATACGCATTCAGTTTAGATTCAAGCAGCGTTGAGAACCCATAGAAACCTATATTGAATAGGGGTATTTCACCAGCATGTATACTAGCTAGCGTAGTCACCAAAGGCTTAAATAATTCGTTTAGATCAAATTGAAGAGCATCATAAATTTGCAGAATGGTGGGACAATATATGACGAGAGTTTTGCGAGGTGGCCTGAGGGACAGTGGAGGAGGGAGCTTTTTCTAAGTTCCTTTTAGAACAGAAGTTTTGAGTAGTGAGGAAATCTTTTCCAAGGGGTTGAGAGCCTTGTCTCCTTGGCAATGGTTTACTTCATTCACCAATTATAGTAACAGCCAATTCTGGTACTACTTTAGACTACCTATCCATGTCTCGAGTAATTTTGAGTATTAAGTTTGATTATTTGCGAATGTTTAAGCTAATTAAACACTTCGAGTTAAGTTCCTAAATATTTCAAAAGTATCGAGTTCAAGATTTACAGTTTCGATACCTAGATAGTATCTATTGATATGTAAGGCTTCAAACAAGCAAAACAAATTAATACAAGCAAGCAGTTTTTAGAGCCATGCTCTGTACTAATTGTCTCACAAGCTCACAGCGAATGAAGCTATGGATCGGAATTCATGCAGCTTCTACTACTATAAAGACTGTTGGAAACCTGTAGTGAGTAGGAGAGTGTTAGCGTGGTTACTAGCGCCATCTTAGCGCATTCATCTGGCCGACGCCATATTAAGTAAACGAATACCCTTCATCAAATCCAGTATAAAATCTCAAACCAGGCAGCAATCGCCTGTCTGCACTTAAACGCAGCGAAATTGGCAGAGCCACATCCGACTCTCTGACTACCATTCGCCTACTCCTGAGTTTAGCACCAGAGCCCAATACCGAGCTCATCCCACCCCTCGAGGTATTACGCCTCCAAGGGAAGGAAGTTGGTCCCGCAGTCGATATATTGGCCTCAGCTCATGTTATGGATCTTCTCGCATGCCCCGAACCACTACGAGTCGAGAAATATAAGATGAATCCAGCCGCCGAGCATCCGGCACTCTGCAATCCCTCCCTATTACTTTTCTGAACATCCATTACGATGTTCGCTCTATCACCCTCGAATTCCTTCTTATCAACCCGACGATAATCAGACTGACAGAGCTAAGCACATATGCAGATTTTGTCAATGTTTTGTTGGTCTGTGAATATCTAAGCGAAGAAGCCAAGCTGATTTTCTTCAAATATAATACGTTGTGTTTTTCTTTTGAAGACCATGCAGCACAAGGGAAGACCGCAAAATGTTTCCGTAAGTACTACCCATTCCTAGAAATCTCGAAACTTACTAACTTCTTAACATAGCTCGAGCTTTGATGGGAAAGCGCAGTTATGCCTGTGGCAGTCAAAGCCCCAGCCGAGAAAGCTGCCTATGATCTTATCACCCAGAGAGACTGGCAAATAAATAAAATTTCCGAGGACTTGCTTTGAGATGATCTGTCTCGCGATCTAAATCACGATCCGCCTTTCCATTACTGGAGAATGCTGAATCTCTGGTTGAAGATAATGGTCATTCGGTCCAGCGATTATGCTTTCTCGCCCAAATCAGTAGACATGGTTGTCGCAGTACCAGATAATTTCCGGCTATGTCAGCAGCACCTGTGGATTCATAAAGCCACCCACGAAGTTGACTGCAGCGTGGTTGAGTGTGTTGACTACCACGAATCTGGTGAAAGTTCTTGTTTTCGTCACGTTAGTCCCGCTGACAGATCCATTTTGGAATACCCCTTTGGGGATAACGGAAAATGAACTTATGGGAAGAAGCTTTTTGACGAGTGGAAATTCTTTTACCGACGCGGAGAGCTAAAGGACCACATTGGGGCTCCATGTCCTATTCGATGGGAGATTTTCCCAAGCCAAGAATAAGCCGGTGGGGGTGTTCGCGGAGAAGCTGCTGCTACTAGACCTAGGTGAGACTGGTTTAATCTGAAATATTGTGAGCAATCTTTTCCTTTGTTGTACTGTTCTAACTCCTATTCCTGGATTCATTGCCCTCGTTTCCTGAATCAGCAAGAAAAACATATGCTAATTTGCTGCAGTGTTGGAGTTTCACAAGCTATTCGATAAGAGCGGTAAATATGAAAAGCGCAATGCCTGGCTTTTGAATTTGGGAGGGCCGAAGATCCAAAAGAAGTTCTGTGATGACGCCTAGGGGGGGAGCTACTAACGTGTGGCGAAAAGACCCAACCAAAGTCCACGAGTCGATAACCTTGACACACCTAACACGCCATACCGCGCGAAAGTAATATGTATATATTTACTTTGAAGAGACAAATTTTGAGTGGAGAAAAGAGATACAGCAAAGAACAATTGATAGTTGCAACTCCATCTCAGTGATGTTCTTTCTGGTCACCAAATATTTGGTAGCTTACTTGACCTTGACTCGCCAAATTTAACGGCTTGCGCAGTGTCCGGTAGCTTACTTGCAACTTGTTTTTGCACCCCAGACATCAAGTGGCTTACTCTCTAGTGCCTGGTTCCCTCGATACTCTTACACCAAAAAAGGACTGAGGAAAATATCTTGACAGAACGGAAATTGCTCAAGGGTACGATATCAACAGCTGTCGCTCGAGCATGCGATGGCCAGTCAAGAAACAGATGAATCAACAGTGCAGACAAAAGAAAACGACACAAGCCTGCCTTGCAGCCTTTAAAAGACACCCGCTGTCATAGACATGTTCCAACTCAGAAGCTCAGAAGCTCAACAGCCCATGTTGTATAACCGCGACAGTATGTTCCTCGAATATGCCCCCTCCCCATCCAACCCATTTGGTGGAATCTCTACTCGTGGGGGTTCTTTGCGCATCAGGATCCCCATTCGCTGCGTTCGAGTAGGTATAGTAGAGATGAGGTTCGTGCCATTGCGGCGGTACTATCGCTCGCGCGATGCTGCAAGTGTGTTGGTTGTGTGTGGTTGTGATCCTGTTGTGAAATGTGCGTGAGGGGTTGACTTGAGCTAAAAGCGGCGCTCTCAAACTAGTTCCCAAGAAATCCATTTGAGCCCCTCGCAACGCTTACTACAACACAGTATTTCTGGCTGAAGTGAGTCTCTTGACAACTTCGACTTCTCGTCCCCAAGGACAGGGCAATTTACACTACGCATTCTACAATTCAGGCTCCATCATAACATTTGGCATGTTCGGCTCAATATCGGTTTCCGGGGCTTCTTCTTGTGTCCTCCTTCAGCATGCCACCACCGGTTCTCAGAAGGCAAGAAGATACTAGATAGTCGGTTGAGTTTTGCAGATACTCCTTTGCTTCCATTGAACCCCCAAGTCATCTAATGATTTGTTGATAGAATGTTATCAGCAAAGAATCTACAGCCTCAACCGTGACATCGCATTGAATTTCTCTCGAGTCATGGCGACAAAGGCAAGGCTATCGTGTCTCATCTCCATGGCCCCACTATTCCAATATCTCATCTGAAGATTCTGGATGGAGAGGAAAGAGCCCCAAATCTAGAGCTTCGCTTTGTAGATGCAGCAGGTCGTCATGGATACGACGCCATTCTTGACCTCGCAGCCTGATGTACGAAGAATCAATACAGATCCAGTTAACCGACCTTCGCAAAGCAGTTTCATTTCACACATCAGAAGGCGCTCTTCTCTCCGGCCTGTAGATCTCACATCCCCGAACGTGTCATATTCGAAGGAGCACGATGATTTCAGCAGCACGTCCAAGTTAAAACTGATACCAGATGAGGTTCCTACGCCCAAGTTCATTCCTCTCGTGCTACGAAGATATTTCCTTCTCAGTCTCATACTTGCTTTTGCATGTTTAGCTGCAGCTCTTGGCGTTATATACGACTACTCGAAAAAGCACCAAGGCTTAACGACTACCAGCCGGAATTTAATTTATATTTCACGATATGGGCCAACCGCCAGTGAGTCTTCACAGTCCCGCGACGATCCAATTGTTTGATTACTTATATCCTTACAGTCTTGACCATTATTGCTGCATTATGGTCTAAAATTGAGTACCGGACCAAACAGCTGGCTCCATGGAAGGAAATGTCGAAGGGCTATGCTCGGGCTGACAAAACTCTCCTTCTTGACTATATATCCCCCATCACTTTTATTGCAGGTGTCAGCGCGCTCAAAGCTCATCATTTCGCGGTCGCCCTTTCGGTTCTTGGTTCACTTATAATACGAATATTAATTATTATTTCTACTGGACTCTTGGTTCTCCAGAATCAAATTATACAACACAACTCTCAACCTTTGAAGGTTAGCGACAAGTTCGATGCGTCTTCATTCAATGCTTCTTCCGTGGATACTCGGTCTTATCTCAATGTCTATGGTGTTGCCCATCTCAACCAGAGCTTCCCACGAGGCACTACACATCAGTATGCCTTTCAATCGTTCAATACAAGTAATCAATTCGTTAGTAAGTATTCCATCCTTTTGTTCCTCTTGGGGGGTCTATGTTTTATTCATTTATGGCACAAGTTTCCCTGATATATATCACAAGATTCTTGTTGCCATAGGGGGTATCTAAGATTGACCCTTGGTTCCTTCCAAAATTAGGATCTTCGATGAAAGACCTTGCCGAAACCATTTATTCGATTTTATATTTTCTGACTTTTCTTCAGCTTACAACTCCACTCTTTCCGCGACCGTCGATGTGTTTTCGGCTGATCTGGAATGCGAGGTCGCAAGCAACAGCAGTGTGGATTTCATTCCGCATAGTTCTGGGGGATTTGTGAGCGCTGAGACCTCCAGCTGTTCCATTAATATGCGAGCGGAGCAGCTCACGTGGGGTAAGGAACTTTGGACTTCTCATGGGGATCTCGAAAGCTTATACTAATTTTTTGGTAGGGGGATGGGTTGGGTATATGAAGCAAGCTTCGTGCACTAATCAAACTGGTGAAGATGCTCGCCGTTTTTTTATATGTACTGCCCATATTAGCCAAAGCGCTCCGACTCAGACTTCCCAAGGGAGTTTCCGATGGCAACAATATGTCACAGATAACACAACCTGTCTCATGTGTATACCAACTTATAGGATAACGACAGGGAAAGTTGATCTTACTGGGGATTTAGATGCACCACCAGTTATCAAACTTGATAACAATGCCACTGACAGAAAAGCCAAATCTTTGTCAGATTGGGAGTTTGGATCCGCAGCTTTCAATTCAATGTCAAATACGTCAGCGGTTCTCGGCTCCAGTGACGCATATACCGACAACACGGGGTTTTTTCAACTGATGAACTATACGTTGCCATTGTTCGACCGACCTTGGGAGCTACTCAATTCGACTTACCTCCTAAACGGTTCAAGAACAGCATTTGCCCTACTTGGAGCTCAATTAGCGAAGACGAATTTGCTAGTACCGGACAGTTCAACAATTCCTGGCTCATACCAGACTTGGGAATCAAGACTAGTGGTTCAAAAACTCGCCTTTGGTGGAATGCAAGCTCTTCTCATGCTTCTGATAATTATGACCATTGGATTGTTGGTCCTGCACCGCATTTCAGTCACGCCCAGAGATATTGGTTCAATGGCAGGTTTGTCGACAATCTTGGCAGGGAGTAGCGATATAATGAAACTTGTCAACGGAACTGGACATCTTGGAACCAAGGAACTCGAAGAACGGATTTCAAACAACATGTACCAAACTTCGATATTCTATGAGGGAGAAACTCCAGAGTTTCGTATTGTTACCTCGATGGCTCCGGAAATGAATGAAAAACAACCAGACCCAGATTTACCTTCGGAAACGACTGACAATTGGTGGCGCCCATTTGGTCTATCAATTACCGGCCGTTGTCTTATATTTATTGCCCCGCTTTGGCTTATCATTCTTCTTCAATCTATGCTCTACTTATCGCAGACAGGCGGCATTAGTGTCGTTCCCAGCGACCAATACTTACACTACTTCTGGACATTCCTCCCTGCAATTGTATTGCAACTGATTGCTATACTTTTCGACGTTTTCCATTCCGGAATTCGCGTTTTGCAGCCATATTTCACTCTTAGATCGGGAGGAATGCCTGCGAGCGGTAGCATGTTTGATGATTCGAATTCGAAGCTCTCTGTGCAAGTACTTTGGTCCTCGGCTTGGCGAAGACACATTTCTTTATTCTCTGCCACAATAGCGGTCTTATGCGCTCCATTTCTGAGTATCGTGGTAAGTGGCCTGTACCAAACAAATAATGTCGACCAGACATTTCCAGCTCAAGCTCAAATGACTAGCTGGTTCAACTCGAGTTTAGAAGTCGTGGGTTATGGTGACTCTTCTCTAAAAAAGAGCTCGGTCAATGTAAATCTTGTTCCATCATTGTTAATGTATGGGAACGCAACATGCCCAAGGTGGACTAACCCCCAATTCGCTTTTGGGCAATTCGCTATCGCAAATTTCACCACATCCGAAACATATAAGACCATGAACGAATCCGACCTCCCGCCACTTATATCAGCATCTGTGCCAGCTGTTCGTGGTGTGTTGAATTGCACCACCCACGATTTTCAGTTGACGAAATGGAATAACTCAATGCAACAATCGATGAACATATCGGGCGAGTTCTCGAACAATTGCCTTTTCTCGGACGGAGAAACGTACTCCAATCAAGTCAATTTAACCAGGGCTTTTGCGGATGGTATTAGTGCTAAGTGGATTACACTTCCTTCTGGATCCAAGGAATGCCCAACTTCTATGGCAGTGTTCGGGGACATCGATGATAACCCTACTACACTCGTATGCAAACCCTACATGGAACGCTTGTTGGTCAATGCAACGTTCATTCTCCCAGCCTTTGAGCTATATTCGCACGCAGAACCCAAAGCACAAACCAAGACAGCACAGGTCTTCTCTAATGAGTCAGCCTGGACCATGACGGAATGGACAACTTCAGGACAGATATGGGGCGATATATTCCAATATGCCTTGATACCAGTTAGTATCCAAGATACAGACGACAGGATCGGAGAACTGGATACCTTCTTCCAGGCCCTTCTTCTCAGTAACTACATGACTAAAACCGAAAAAGAAAACACGACGGAACTAATTAATCGATATCTGAGCCCCTCCAAGACCGACGACTTAATAACGGGCATGGAAACCCTATACTCCCTAGTAATGGCCCAACAATTCCACTCTAGAAAACGGCTTCCTCTCGCCGACACCAACAGCCTAGGTCTTCCGACCTCAACCCTTTCCGCAAACATAACAACCTTCATCCAACAACGGCTTTACCAAGATCCAACCTCAACTTACATCCTCCTCAGTCTCCTCTCGACAATGTTCATTTGCGGCGCAATAGCAATCTTAACCATGGATACAAAACCTGTACTACCAAAGAATCCATGTTCCATCGGGGCAGTAGCAGGACTACTCTCTGATGCGGATTTTTTGACGCTCATCCCGCCGGGAAGTGAGTGGTGTAGTGATAAGGAGTTAGTTTTGAGAGCGCCGTTTGATAGTTATATTTTCAGTTTGGGATGGTGGAGTACACCTGGAGGTGGGAGACGGAGGTTTGGTATTGATGTTGGGAAGGCGGAGAAATTGGGCTAAGATCATCTTTGAGCTTGGAAAAGAGGGGAGTTTTATTACGAAGCAGGTTGTAAAATGTTTGTACCAATATATGATGTTCAAGTAAATGGAGCCTAACATACTTCAGTGAATCCTCGAGTCTAAGGTATAATTTCCTGCCTAGCCACCCTCGCTTAGATAAATTATTACTGCAGTCGACTTTTCTTCCCTGTCTTTTCTTCATCGCCTTCATCTCTCCCACAGTGCGGTTCTGTCCAATTTCGACACTAAAAACGAAAATTCCACAGCCAGCTCTCTGCCATACGTACAAACATGGAACCTTCCCTCATTCACAATACTAGAGGATCTTGCTCAAAGTCTGATCACCCAGCCAATCAAAGCCAAAAATCAATATCCGACGAACCAGTACGCAAACCCAACTTCACCTCAACTACCACAGACCTCACTACCTCCATTCACCCCCAATATCAACGACTCTCAACTCTCCCACACAGCATTTTCTTCACAGCTCCAAGTCCGCAGATCCTCTCCTTCACCTCACAAATACCTTTCACCGCACATTCCCCTCTCAGAAATTTCCCCCGTTTCCCGAGTACCCTATCAAGACCACAAACCCCTTCGGATTCATCTAAAAAAATGGTTAGCGGACGAGAAAAAAGACAATGGGAGAAACAAGAGAGAATTATTTCATTCACAAAAGGCCCTCGAGAGGGAAATCAAGCATAGCGAGAATTTGGTTACTAGTGCGGAGGATTTGTGGCAGCGGTTTGTGAAGGCTAAGGAAGTTGCTGAGAAGATGGTGGATGATGGTATGATGACAAAGGAAATGAGGGATAGTATTTTTAGAGATATGAAACAACCGAGAAGGAAGAAGATGAAGAAGCTTGAGGGGGCTGTAGTTGAAGAGGGTTTGAGGATAGTAATGGTGAGGGGGAGAATGGACGGTCTGTTAAGCGTGTTAAACTCGAGCGGGATATGTAAGATAATAGATTTTATCCTTTGAATTGTAGAAAAGAAATGAAGGATGGAATACAATGGGACTTATATTATCTGGGAGGGTGAAATATTGTTTTCATGTGAGAAATATTATTTATGTTAGGTACTCGTTACATGATCATAAAAAAGTAGGTAGTTCTACTACCTAACTTTCTCACCCAGGACAAAGAAAGGCAGACGGAGGCTAAAGCAGCCACGGATAACGAGGACGACAGTCCAGTCACATGTTTTGAAATACCTCTTGCTTTGTTTAGTGTTGATAGGTACGGTGATATCTGTTATATCAAGCCACTTATGAGATCTCGGTATGCCCGTCGGGCATGCTGGCAGGAAAGAGTTTTTCACGGTAAATGGATGCGGCAATGGTTGTTGTAAATATTGTATATATATATATGCCTTCTGCTCTTGTTGAGCAAGGCAAGGAATTCAAGTCTTTTACTCTTGCCCTCTGAAGTGCAGCATTCCAACATTTAGCATACATATAATTCTCCTTAGATATATGAGATTTGTACACGAGTACAAAGTCAAAGGGTGCTCGCATATATTTGTTTTTATCGTCACTTGTTTCGCATGCTACCATTTAGCTCCTATACACATGGTGGGTGCACAGTTCGTTGTGTGACTGGAAGTGGGGTTCTAATACCCCTAGCCAAGTGGAAATTCGAGAATATGTGTACGCACATAAAAGTTGAAGGTCATAAGCTCAAAAGAGTATTTTATATGCTAAACACCTGTGCACATCTAAATGTGCATGCATATAATACATATTACCTCTTTATTTTGGTAGCGCACATCCTATTATATCGGCAAAAAGTGCGAGCCAAACAGGCCCTAAGTCTCTCAACATTTATGTGCATACATATATTCTTGGATCTCTACTACAACTAGTACTAGTAATCCCTAATTTCTGCCCTCTTACGGGTATGTGCGCCAAGATGTGCACCAAATATGTGCGAGGGAGCTAAACGGTAGTCCGCATATATTAAAAAAGTGAAGATATGCGCGCACTCTCTGAGCCTGTACTCATGCACGAATCTCATATATCTAAAATAAATTATATACATGCGAAACAGGACCTAAAGTAAAGATATAAGGAGAGGACAAGAGAAAAAGAGAAGGGAGAGGGGAAGAGGGGAATGCTTACTTCAAACCCCCTTACCAACCCTAGGGACAACTTTCGCCTAAAACTTTTACTTCCTTACTCTTTTCCCTCTTCCTCTCCCTCTCTCACCTTCCTAAGCCAGCACTCTTTCCTATAAATGAAATAATTATATGTAATGTTCTCTTAGGGCGAGAGAGGGGAAGGCCTACTTAAATTTTGTAAATGCGATTCATAATTTCCGAAGTTGATTCCGGGTTTTCGGTGTGTACAAGAAGGATTGGACGAATGGGGAACTCCGTCTCTTCATTCTTCTAACGGTTCTCGTATAGTGAGTTAATTGATTATGAAAATCCCGAGGCAATCGCGAGATAGGGTGGACTCAGAGAGAAGCCCATGATTCTTACCCAGTCAACGTTCGGCTTACTTAAACCCCCTCTTCTAATAAATAAAGTTTGCTTCGGAGCAGAGGTGTGATACCAACGAACCAATATCAACGCTACTCTTACTGCGCGTTAGACTATTCCCGCCTCATAAAGCCGGTAAATCCTCAAGGTGCATGTACCCGGCCAAAAAATGCACTAAAAGTGGATCTCCTTTCTCCTCTTCTCACTCCTTCATTCTCCTCGACTTCAAAACAACAACCGATCTATGTCGTCCTCCTCGATGGTCCACACCGCCAACGTGTTCCCACTGGAATAAAGACGGAAAACCCCTTCGCACCTGGGCTGTGGGAACCTACGGACCCTGATAGTCCGGATGGGCCAGAGAGTAAGAATTTTATCCCGAGAGCTTTTACCCAAGCTTTCTTTGGATATCTCACGTTTGGGTTGCAGGAGGGGATCTTGAAGGGTCATCCTTTTGAGGTGTTGCCGGGTGGATTGGGGGCTATTGAGGGGGCCATGAAGGAGTTGAGGGATGGGAAGAACGGGGGGAGGAAGTATCTTTTTAGGATTGGGGAGACGGAAGGGTTATAGAGAAGAATAAGAAGAAAGGGAATCGCGGTCGATTCTTTGGTGGCCTTTCAATTTAAGGAGTCCGTTGTGTTGAAGTGGCCACATGAGAAGAAAAGTTTCAGTCTCTCTTGGAATGAACTAGGCATGATTTATATCACGAGGACTTGTATACGAGCAGTGTTGCAGATAGTAAATAGGTAAATTGCATTTCGATGATGAAAATGGCTAGCTCTCAACCTCCTTCCCCTTGTCACCTCACTTAGTTTAAAACTCGCTATTTCATTGCTAATCTAAGTCTTGATAAAAAGATCGTATGAAAAAAACCCCGGTTAAATATCTACTTCCGAATTGAAAAAGACACACCACCGGTCCTCAACCTCGCATTCTCAAAATCCCCTATATAAAAATCTATATCCGAATAGAAAAAGCATATCCTGTCCTGTTCAGCC
>LLCD01001188.1:0-12196 GCA_001414355.1 Hymenoscyphus salicellus
CACTTGTATCGGTCACCCTTGATGTAACTTTGACCTCCTCGAGCTGCGGTGTAGACAGCATCCGCACTATGGAAGCGGCGGCGTTTAGCGATAGGGCGGAGAGGTTATATTGCTAGTGCAGAGACGGCGAGATAGGAATAGGCCGGAACAAATCTGTGACCTGGGTGGATGAAGTTGGCGTTTGGTACACAGGTTGAGCAGAAATCCCAGTCTGGGCAATCGAGGCACTTGTGTCGGACGCCATATATGTACTTGTCACATCCATCACAGACTGCATTGTGACCAGTGTTGCGGCCTGGGGCGAGAAGGGCTTGAGCAACCAAATCGAGGTTTGCGTCCTCAACGGCAGGGACAAATCCATGCTTAGGGTGGTGACCGTGTTGAGTATCGACGTGGCAGTTGAGGCAAAGATCAAAATCGTCACAAGAAGTGCAGGTGACAAAGTTCTCCTCGGTGAGTTCTGGTAACAAATTAGTACATGTTTGAGTGGTCTTGATGGTTATATATTTACCTGAAATACAGCAGTTGCAAGTACGGGTAGCGGTTGGCATCTTGAACTCGGCAGAGGCAGCAGGGCTCTTCCACTCTGCTCCTGCAGCTGGAGTCATGTACTCATCCAAAGAAGATGGAGCCGCTGGAGCCTGGACAGGAGTCTTTGGCTTTGGTGTAATGGTCTCGGTGGTACTGTTAATGACCTTTCCGTGCTTGAAGAAACGCTTAATCATCCAGTGCTCATCACTACCACAACGAACGCCTTCAGTGACGCACTTCTGGCAGAGATCGAAGTCACCATCATCGCAAGTGCTGCAGTGATAGTGCTCGTCTGGAATAGAATCCTGGCAGTGATTGCAGTAGACGGAGAAAATGTTGCATGTGGTTGGTGCACCAGTCTTGTTTCGGATAGCATGCTGACGGTCTTGCGAAGCCTGTGCAAGTTCTGCCAACCAATACTCTCTGGTAGCTCGAGAAACGGGAATATCGGTGTTATCGTTGCTGTTCATGAAGCGTGTGCAACCTCCAGCAGTTGGACCAGCTGATTGAGGCATAATTGGGTGGCAGCGGGTTGGCTTGGCCTCGTTGTGGTAGAAACGAGGTTGGTTGATGATAAGTTCCTCCAATCCACGTTGAATCTCTGCAACAGAGCCTGGAGCGATGCTTTGCTCGACGGAGCTCGTGGCTGGTGCTGGGGCGGGTGCAGCTTCGGTTTGCTGTTGAGATTCGGACGATTTAGCTTCAACTGGGCTAACTGGGGCGGGTTCCTCGTCCTCGACAGCTGCTGGCTTTGGCGTAACGGGTTCCTTGTCCTTGATGGTGACCTTGAGTCTCAACTTTAGCTTTGCCTTTGCTGCACGATAGAGTTGCTTGTAGACCGAGGTGTTTTCCGAGTCAAGAACGACAAAGGATGCTGCGCTGTCGGAATAACGCTCGAAGATGGCCTCGGAGGTAGGTGGGATAGCGAGTAAGAATCGAAGCTGCAGACACAATCAGTCAGTCAATGGTCAAAGGTAAAGAGGTGCAGATCAAAGGGATCATCGGCATCAATCGAGCAGGCTGGGAGCCTCGTCGGTCGGATAAGAACGCACCTTATCGGGGAGAGTGCTCGCACCGAGATCACGAAGAGGGAGCTTGAATCTGCGGTTGGTGCCCTCGACATTGATCTTCAGGGTAACCAGAGTATCTGGGTTTGTTTGTGAGTTGGACGCCATGATGTTGGATTAAGACTGGTGGTTGTGTCAGCTAACAGAGCTCGAGCGGTGACGTTGTACAGGCGACAAGTGTCTCAGGATGAGAGGGAATGGGAGAGGGTGAGAGGACGTACGACGATGAAGACGGCTTTCGGGGTCCTCAAAGGATAGAAGTAATATATGCCGCGGATAGATCACGATGATCTCCTTGGTGTTGTGCGGATGGATGTTGGAAGGAGGAGGGAAGACGAGTGGAGGTTGAAGGAGGGCGAAGATGAGGGGAGCCTGGAGGAGCTCGAGATAAGAGCGGCGTCGGGTGCTTTAAGACAAGCGGGCCTGCGGTGGCCTGTGGTAAGCCTGTACTGTCTCGGCCTAGCACCAAGTTCACAGTGAAGCAGCGGTTGCAGGGCAGGCTGCGACTTGGGTACGCAATAACGACTACAAGCCGCACGTCCACCAAGAGGACTAATCAAGCGGCGAGTACTCTCGTAGAGGTGAGAAGGTACCAGAAAGAGGCGAAGGATCTCTCTCGAAGAGTTGACGAAGGATGCTTGCTACCCTATCGATGTCGGTTGGTAGAGGATACCTTTTGGTGGTTGTGTAGACAAGGCGGTTGCATAAAGTCGACTGATCGGTGAGCCGGATAAGGTGCCCGTCACGAGCTTATAAGATTCCAGCACGTCACGTTACCGGCTCGACTTGACCTCTTTCCAAGTCCTACATATGACAATGCACCAAAACATTTGACCTCGAAATTCAAGTCAAGCAGAAATCACAGTCTCGTATTCAACAAGCAATCGTTATCTTCTCCCATCAGTCTCAGCTGTTGTGACAACATATTTATATCTCCTACTAGTTCGTCTCGGACTTCACTTCAGAAAATGCCGAGCTTGTCCTAGGACGAGTTCTACTAGGTCTCTCCCACTTTCTACCACCTACTCCCATCCCAGTCTTGTAAAGAAAAGGAGGCTACAAACTCAATGCAATTAATTCTTAAAATAAGCTTGGTATTTTCCGGGGCTTTCTGATCTTGGATGATTCGGACCTCGGATAGTGATCGGACATCACGAGTCAAGCGGTTTCCCTTGCCCTCCGCATGACGGCGGAATGTCGAGGATGAGTAAAGAGGCAACAGATTACTCAAATACCCCCATACGTACCATGTCTGCCTACAGTAGCCTAGGTACCAGATTCAATACATTGCTCCGCGTACACCTTATCAGTCAATTATTCTATAAACAAAGTAAAACTGTTATTCGAGTAGGTGTATAGATTAGAAACCCTTCTTTCATACATCAGGGGGTGTCACCATTCGTGGTAGTGGCTCTTGGTGGACAGAAAAAGTCGCAGTAAATAGCAGGCTCGTACCTGCCATACTAATCGTTGTTCTAAACCTCTAGTGCAATTCATGTTAATTGTCCTAACTATCTAGGGTAATATTTTCAAGTTGTTCCAAGTGGCTAGGGTAATTGTGTTGAATTGCATTAGATGAATGTTCCCGCTGTACTATCACGAATGCTGACACCCCCTAGCGATAGTTCGCTCGAATAAAATGGAAGATAGACCAACGAACAAGTCTCTATCCAAGTAGCAAAGAACATCTAGAAATATTTCATTAGACAAATCTCTAGATTCCATCGGAACCCCATTTCTTTGTCTCTCGCATAAACAGCGGCAGCCTATCGTACCCATCTACTCGGCAAGATCTCACCATTACCGTGCTCAGTCACCGTCGGCGAACGAAAACAGGTAAACTACATGCGTAGACACCAAATTTCCAGGACCAGGTCTCTCCATCTACCTAAATATAATTCAGGGCCTGGATTCACATAGTCCGGGGCATTTCACCTTCACAAATAACCGATCCATACATAAACACAATAAAAAACTACCATCAAGAATCATCAATTCCTATTTCATCTGCCCACTACCAATAATCTACCATTCACAAGCTCACTGCTCTTCCACTCATTCACTCAACTACCAAATGCGCACTTTCCACTGCACACAGGCACCCAAACTCGAAATCCTATGATGAAGTAGCAAAAAAAAAATGCCTCGTAAAACCAAAACAGGTGGAGGGATCTCTCTTAAACAAACAATATGACGACGAAGGAATCATGCAACTAAGACACCAAAAGATACCAAAGCCAAGGATACCACAAAAAAAGGGTAGCAGCTGAAAAGTGTGGTAGCCGCGTCGTCGCCTTTCCTCCCAAATTCCAAATCAGAATACCCCAAGACAAGAAAACCACGGACATCGCTACTGGAAACCATGATGGGGAGGCAGACCACTCCAGCAACCCTCTCGAGAAAAACAATCATCCCAATAAACCACTCGAGAATAATACCTCTCATACATATCCCCTCACATATAAGATGACAACAGAAGAAAAGAGAAGCCAACCAACCCTCCTCCCAGGCCAAGTCCAGAAAAGAAAACATAAAAAACCCTGGTGCCCTCTCACCCAGACAAAAGATCGCTGAAAGCATTAAAGATAAGAAGAAAAAGAACATAACAGAAGAGCATGACCCAATTATTGCTGAAAGTAAACAACGCCTTGCTGTGCTTGCGGGTAATAGAAACCATCAGGGCTTGGGGTCATCATACCTCCCATACCCATCACTCCACCTGTCTGCTGCATTGGATACGCCGGAGGCTGTGGATATGCCGGGAACGTAGCTACAGCAGGAATCTGAGCAGCATCGTAATAGTAGACCATGCCATTGACCTCCTGAGCCACAAGACCTTGCGTCCCGGCCTGTGATGTATCTGACTGCTGACTGGGTTGAGGGAAGGAAGCTTGTTGCGGCTGCTGTGGAGGCACAAATGGTGGAGGGCCAACAGGCTGGGCCATGGCAGGATTATATGGTTGCTGGGGATAGTAGTAACCTTGTGGCGCTTGTGGTGGAGGCATGACTTGGTAAGGTTGTGGGTAGAAGTTCTGTGGTTGTTGTTGCTGGTATGGGTTTGGTTGAAATGGTTGAGCGTGAATTGCTCGTTCTGGTATCTGCGATAATGGCGTACCCGTGGAGGCCTGACTTGGGTATGATGGGTTACGAGAATGCATCATACCATCTGGAGGATATCCATTGCCATTGACTTGCAGAGGAACCTGTTGATGGAAGGGTTGCTGATGCTGTTGTGGAGGATTGAATGATAGAGTGGCTGGTGATTCGATGTCCGCAACAGATACAGCTTTTTGCGGTCGAGGTTGGTGCATGGGAATCGGGTTGGGTCGATTTTCACGGAAGGTGGGTTTTTGGGGTAGGGGATAGGTTTGTGGTCGCTCATCGACAATTACAACCTGAGGAGGTCCATCATGAGATTGGTTGGGAGGTACGTATTGATGTGGTTGAACCGAATGGCTTGCCGGTGGTAACTTGACGACTGGCCTTGCGGACATTGTAGAGCCGTTCGGGGATATAATACTATCTCTATTAACCTCTCTCGCGAGTGATGAACGACGACTCATCGCAACACTAGGTGCATAAGTGCTGCCATATACACTGCCACCAAAGACACTGGTACGTCGAGAGTAACCGCCAATTGATCCAAATGCGGACCTTGGACCTCGTCCCCGTCCACCAAATCCTTGCTGGTTGGGACGCATAGCTCGGGGAATGAAGATGAATGATCTATCGATCGCCGGAAAGATATATCGTGGCGGATAATCTGGTATAGAGATACGGACGGGTTTGTCTCTACGCATAGGAGGCCGGTGGTCTGGCAGGCGGGTATATTGCTTGACCGGTATTCCAGGGAACACAATTGGTTTCTCCATATTCGTCAAAAAGACTCTAATTTGTACATTGCCAATATGCTTCGTCGTTGATAGAGCTCTATTTGGTGGAGCTGTCGAAGGGGCGCTGACCGGAACTCGCGAAGGTATATTGGCCGAGCCTTGGGGATATCCGGATGATGGAGCATGGCGAGGATGGGGTTCACTTATCACTTCGTGCATGTCGTGAGCCCAAGGTGCGTCGGTGGGTTCGAAAGATTGAGGCATTTGGCTATAGCAAGTTAGTATATCATTGAGATGTCACGTCTCCCAAGGCAGACATACCTTAATGGTGCGTAAGGACCTCCAATGCCAGGTCTACCTCGTCCCCCTCGACCTCTTCCAAAAGGCCTGAAGCCATTGGCAGCAGGACCAGAGTGACGGTGATCATGCATGAAGAAGGCCCCTCGGTTTGGCACAAACGCAGGGTCTGCATCTCGTTTCTTCTTATACTCCTCGTGCTCCCTTCTTCGCCTTTCGTAGGGTAGCTCTTGTGGTTGGTCCATCTGAGCGGTAGATTTCACCACCGGAGGTGAAGGCTGTTGGTCTTCCTCTTGGATATCGGCGTCATCTCTGAGGTCCTCATAATGAATCTCCTCTGGGATGCCATGGTCCGAGATCTTCAATCCGTTCAACATCAAGTCCATATCACTGCTGCCATTAGTTGCCGATTTTTTGGGACCAGTTGGGTGGCCGTTTGTCGATGCTGCCTGGCTATCCTTTGCCGGATTTCCCCCATTGCCATTAAGTTTGACAGAACCTGCCGTGTCCGCAGAAGGTCTCTCATGGGCGATGACCTCGTCTCCTTCGCGGCGTTCGTCCTCCTCACTTATTATAGACCCTTCACTCAGCGAATCGTCACTGAGGGAGCCGGCGTCCAGGACGCTCTCCTCGTCACCTGCATCCTCAACCCGTCTTCGACTTGCAGCTAAGTCCCTCCTGTGACGATGTACCATTTTGAGGAAGTGGATGGGCTGTCGTTCGAGATGCGACGGGTTGCCGGAAGAGCGTTGAGTTTCGAAAAGAGGCAATATTTCGTGGTGACAGATCGGATCATACAGTGAGTGGGTGGCGCTCTGATCCCGAAAGGTACCGCCCGCGGCAGAGAATGGTATGGGCGACTAGTTTCAGTATCTCTGGGAGATGAGGTGTCGAAATGGGTGATACCTGCACGCCGTTGAGCAAGGTGGGAGTGGAAGATGGTGAGGTCTTGAATTCGGTTGAGAGGCTGAGAATATGAAAGCCTTGGGGAAGTCGCGCTCCAGACCCTTGCACTCCGACCTGGTCTCGCTAACTGCATTCAGCGAAGTGAAGTTCACCAGGTTCTCACCCATGGGGTAACAGCTGCCTAGGTATTAATCCACAACTTATGTGACAGAATTAATTAAAATTACACATCATACTGTTTGTTCTTTCTGGAAATTGATCTCCTTTCATGTTACTTTTTCTTCGCTAGGCAGCTAGTTGTTTCTCTGTCAACTAGAACATGAATCATAAGCTCTTAATAGCTCTGGAAGCTCTGGAAGCTCCTACCGTAAATTGCATGAATACGATCTCGCAAAGGGTGACATCGCTGTGCTGCAGCAATCATAAAGTGTATTATATAGCCACATAATTGAGATGAAGATAGTAGAGCATCTTAATAGTTCTGTAGGTATCATCTCCAACTTTGTCCGAATGCATCAAAAACCAATTCACGTCACACAAACCTACTATTTCCGGCAATTGTCCCCGCACATGTCTCACAACACTGATTACGATTTATTGCGATTGAGAGCCCTCACGTGAAAGAGATATAATAAAAGCAGCAGTAACTCTCGTATTTCAAAAATACTCTAACCATTTCAGACTAATTTAAACCACTTACCTACACTACATACTCAGAACAATTAACTTTGATTCCTGTAGTCCAGTTTATTGTCCTGTGTAGCTATTTCAACGGCCCCAAGGGCGAGCTATATAAGACAGAATGTAGCTCTATCTGCGGCTTTACGGTAGAACCACTACAGCTTTTTCCTCCCTTATGCAGACGTGCCTCATAGGTTGACCAATTAACCGTCATTCGACTACTTCTCCTAACATAAACATTTCAGTTGGTTTATACTCCAGAGCTAAGGGAAAACGAGAAAACCCTTAGCTAGACAATTCCTTCCACTCAGCAACTGACAACTCCTACAGGGCGGGGAGGTTCCATCCAAAGCTGTGACACGTAAACCCCTCCTTCCGATCCCCTTTACTTTAAGCACATATAGATCTCCTCAACTTACCGGTCACCAACTTCGCTTCTACCCTCAATTAAAAATAACAAAGGGAGGAAACACCGTTAGAGAATATGAAAGAGTTGATACCCGTCCTACAGCTAACAGTTGCAGGCAAAGAGACAAATTAGTAATAAAACTTTACAAAAAAGGTACAATTAATAATTCTCTACTAAAATCGCCTGATTGCATAATTGCTTCTAAACCTTCAAATTTAGAATAACAAGAACTAGGCAGGTACAACCCTAGAGTATATACAAGCGACTCTACGCCTAAGATGTAGAAAGATTCCAGAAATGTCAGAAAACAACGTAAATATAAAGTGTTTACTCAGATGATAATGCAGAGGAAGCTCAGAGTAAAATTAATAGCTAGCTGTCCTAGGTTAGGTTATTAACCACCACTTATCTTACCTACAGCATATTTGCTAAGAAGAGAATTTGCTTTTAGCAAGCTACACATATGTTTGGCACCCCCCTTATTAAATCGTAACGAGAAACATAAAGTCTGCAAACCCATCTACTACCCCATACCCCTAACAAGCATCCTAATCAGTACTTGTCGTATGAAAACCCTCAGAATACTTACCATCAAACCAAAGTACCTACTCTATCTATTACCTGACTCAAAAAGGCAAAACCCTACTTATAAAAAGCTGCTTTTCGCTACTAAAGAAACATAGCAAATATCCTTGTCTAAGATTTCGTTATCAGCAGGAGAGAGCTTAACAGTTGATATCAACCCCACCCAGAAACTTACAATTACCTCCCCCTCTTTTTTTTATATCCCATTCCATGCCCCATAGGAAGAAGCTCCGTCCACAAAATACAAGGAGGGAAAAAAGAAAATTACAATGACAAAAAAAGGAAAAAAGGTGGGTTGGTAGTAGGTAGCAAACAACCACCTTCCACCTTCCACCACCACTAGTAAAACTTACCTACTCATCTACATTCTTCCAAGCCATCAAGAAGACCTAGGTACAAACCCGTAGCATTGTACGCGACTAGAACAGATCATCAACGCAAGAGACCATGACGACAGTAGAAAAACTGGACAGATCGCTACCCCAAAGCTAGGTACGGGTATTTCAAAGGCTCCTCAAAGAGAAAGAGGAGAAGTATGGCTGTCAGATCATACCAAGTAGGAGAGGGACAAGCAGTAGCACCAAAGAATTTTGACAGCAAAAAACTCGTAACATCACTTGAAATCCATCAAAATATTCCAACTTCTCACAACGCCTAGGCATTAAGGTTAAGTTTAAAAGTCTCAAACATTCACTTCGTCAAGATCAACATATCTTCATTAATTTTTCAATGATGATTTTAATTTGTTTCTCCGCTGTACGCTGTACGCTGTACCGTCTCATGACAGCCCCTTGTTGCCTAGTGCATCAATCCATCCATCGTACAAATGCCATCCCCCCCCCAAAAAAGAGCAAATAAAGGGAGATGCATGAAAGGGCAAGAAAAGCAAATCCCTAAAAACGCCTCTCCCCAGACGGATCAAATGCCACCTATTTTTGCGCCAGAAAAAAGACAAACCAGCCCAAAAATCTGTATGTAAAGTCGCGCCCAAACCCAAAATTTTATGTACAACAGCAAAGCAGCACTCCAACAACATCGAGCCAATGTAAAGGTAACAAAAGAAAGCAAGTGAACGGAGCGAAGTATCGAGTAAAGAGCTCGAAATCACACGGTCCTTTTTTGGGCGAGCTGACATTACCGGAACGCCAGAAATCCAATTCAAGAAATTGAGAGAAGTCGCTGCCTCCAACAACCTATAGCATATACCCGAAGCGTAATGCGGTGGTTGATGTAATGCCCGATTCTCTTTCGAAGACCATCCTCATTGCGTCGTAATCATTGGCCATCCGGAGCCCAGTCGATGACATCAGAAAGATAGACCATGTATAAGTTCGAAGCTTTCCCAAAGCATTCTGCCCCGTACGCCATTAAGCACTTTTGAAACCCCCCGCAAACCTGTATACAAGAACGTTATGAAAATCGTCGGTCTTGCATAGCCTGGCCTGCCGCCGCCATGACTTGCTGCTGAGTTGGCATTGGTCCAGCTTGTAGACCATATGGATTGACCTGGGTGCCATAGCCTTCGATGAACTGTTGCATTCCCAGTCCTGAGAGTCCTTGAGATGCAGAGACTGCGCAATCTTTGTGGGCCATAAGTATTGTTTTCAGATTAACAACCTCTTCTCGTAGTTGAGATATCTGCTGGCTGAGTTGGTCGTTCTCGCTGCTGAATATCTCGACCTTTTGCTGTAGGTTTGCAAGCCATTGCTTCTTCCGCTGTCTGCACTTCAGTGCCGCAACCCTAACAAATGTCAGTGACGTTATGCTATATATGAATTATGACAGCATTACCTATTTCGCTCCAGGAAATTCTTTCGCTTCTCCTCGTCAGTCATTTTCTTTCCGTTGGCGTTGTATTCGTCTTTGTTCATGTCCAATTCTTCCTCAGATTGTGGCTCAGATATCATAGCGTTATTGTTGTTACCCTTTGCTTTCTTCGATGGAGGGCCCTTGGTTGGAGTCTCGTCGGTTGCTTTTCTACGGCCGTTTGTCTGATGAGCTGTTGAATTTCCACGCTTGCCTTTGCCACGAGTGTTAGGGCGGTTTTGAGGTTCATTATTCTCATCTGACGACATTTCACTGACACCACGACCGGACGTTGTACTAATGGAGCCGTTGTGGTTGCGATTGGTCATATGAGGTGAAGTCTCGGTAGATGTGCCCCCCATCTGAAGGCCGTTGACGTTGGGTTGTGGATGGGCATGGACCGGTAGTTGAGGCGCCATCGCATAATGGTTAGTTGGTTGAGGTCCGTTGCGAGCTTGGGCAAGCAAAAATAGACCATTTGCCGCATCGTTTGCGTCATGAGAACCCGAATCAAATTGGTTCGTTGATGGTGGTTTGACTTCTAGGCCGTTGGGTTGCTCTTGAGGTTGTGATGTAATGTTTTGGTGGACCTGTTGAGATGCTTGCTCTCGCTTTTGTGCGGCAGCACTCATGGCAGTACGGTGGAAATCCAAGGTGGTAGGAGTAGCGCCGCCGCTTGCCATGAAAAGTGCCTGTGAATTTGGACTTGGCTCGGGAAACATAGATCCGCTACCGCCTGGTGTAAGGCCTGATCGAAGACTAGACTCATTCGGGGTAGGGAAGCCTCCTCGCAAGTGGTGTCCGTCACTAAAGTAGTCGTCTCCTTTCTGGGGTCCAGATAACATCGCTGGGCTTAGAGGTCCTGAACGAAGGCCTCCCCAAAATGAAGGTGTGATTCCAGCACCGAGTCCTGCGGGAGAGGTCAGAGCCGCGACAGATGGCAGTTTGGTACCGCCAGGTGTCTGGACTTGTCCCCCGTTGGTATTGCTTCCACTGCCAAATGCAAACGATGCTTCAAAAGGATTCGTCTCGGTTGCGATATTTGTGTGGTTTACGGAAAAGTAGTCCGAGGGAGTATTTGATACTTGTTGTGTGGCTCCAGCACCGGGTCGAGGAGGAGGCCCAAGAGGGTCTGCATTTGCGTTCTCAATCTTTGGGTCTATTTTGATATCGGAGGCTGGGTCACAAAAGTCAGTATCGTTTTTTTCCGGCGTGTGCAATGGTAGAAGTGAGAGTTATTGCGAGTGGGTTGTGGTGTTTTGGGGGGAGGTAGAGATATTTAAGTGGATTTGCCACTAGTTGCGCCAGAGGTTGCAGTGAATGTTTTAGGAACAGGTCGACATCAACGTCACTGTCGCTCTTGAAAGTATGCGACGACGACAATAATAAAGGGTGAAGGAGAAGAATTGAGACATACCAGCAGCCTTGGGGGAATCCTGGTTGGGTTGCACAGGAGAATTAGAATCGCCTTTCTTCAAGGCGTCGGAAGAAGGGTTTCCCATGATTGCTTTCCGGACGAGAGCGCGCGCGGGGAGGAGGGAGTCGGTGTAAACAGCCGTTGCTGTCAGAGAGGAGGCGCCGATGACGTTGATCTCTCCTGTCAGAGGAAGGGGTGGCAGAGTGCGGTGCCCACCAAAAAGTTGCAGTTCTGGTTGATGGGGGATGTGAATGTGGTCGAGTCGAGAGATATGACGGAGTATATGAGGTCACCCTACAGTGAGGAAGCGTTGTGGGCGCGGGTGTAGGCTTGGGTTCCTAGGGCGAAGACTCGTTAGTTCTGGGGCCCCCCAACCACCGACAACTTTCTCTCTTTCAGAACATACGACCTGGACTCTCAAAGACAACCACAATCGACCAAAGGATTCCACCAATGCGATTGCAGCGAGGCGACCAGCGACGACGTTTACCCCCAAAAGATGCTCTACATCTACACAACTGAGGAGTGAGTGCACTTACTTGGGTCGCGAGCTGGAGTGTTCAAAGTGGGTGCGCGCCCACGAGGAGGAGCGCGCAGAGGAGAGGGAGACGTGGCGGCGATGTGGCGCCGCTGACCACAAGTCACGTTCGAGGGCCCAGTCGCA
>LLCD01001189.1:0-12194 GCA_001414355.1 Hymenoscyphus salicellus
ATAATATACTTACTAAAGAGATATAATATAAGTAGACAGAGGAGGAAATTAAAGAAGTATAAGAAACAAGAAAGAGATTTATCTTATAGCTAAATCTAGAGAACGAAAGACTTTATATAACATCTAAGAAACTATAACTATAAGTTTATATATTATAGATAAGACAATTACTATAAGACAAGACACCTTGTCTACTATAACAACTATACTAATAATTTAACAAAAGTTAACACCTCTTACTTTACTAAGAGTTAGTATTCTAATTCTCTCTTATATAATAAGAATAAACCTCTTTATATAATCTACCTTATTAAATAAATCGTTTAAGACTACTTATAGATATAATAAAAATCTATATAAATAATAAGAAGAAATATAGAGGAGAGGAGTATAACATTTTAGATATAAAGCTACAAGTGTTTTATAACTATTATATAAAGGTTAGATTATTAGAAGTCTAATTTCACCTAGTATTTTTAATTATACTTAAAGGTTATATAAGCGCGTTCTACTATAATAAGATATCTAGAAGACTATATAACTTTAATTTCATAGTAGAGATAATAAGAATATACTTTAAGACAGAAGAGAGATAGTAGAAGTACTTAACCGAATAGAGAGTAATAACACTTTCTTATATAATAATAAAACACTCTAAGAAAACGTAACTAGAGTATTTAGAAATACTTTTTAATACTCTTCGTATAGCCTAGCGGGGTTTATTAAATAAGTATTAGAATAAATACAACCTTCGAGATTAAGTAATTAATACCTATAATAGTATTCTAGAATGTTATCTAGTAATGTTTAAACTAGCTCTAACATTTAAAGGTGTTTATACTAAATTACAAGTAGTAGTTAGATAGTTTATAAGAGAAAGAGAGATAAAGGACTAGTTACTTTTCTATTACAAGGAAGAAGAAAATAGACTATTAATACATTAGACAGATCGAGTATATAGAGGCTAAGGACGATTTACTTCTTATATAAACTTTAGAGGAAGAGGAGGATTTTAGAATAGAGGAAATTTTTAAGAGAATTATTAAGGTAAATTTAACAGATCTAGTATTACTTAAGAAGATCTAGGGAATAGAAATTCTATATACGGATAGTGGGCTTTACCAACGCTGTACGGGCGGTGTCTTGGTTTGTTAAATTTCGTTGTAGCCCTGCCTGTCTAATGCTTGGTGTTTACTTATTCTCGCTTAATGTATGGGATGATGGACATAAAAACCTCATCGATGGCAGTGTCAGAAAATGAGACTATGACGACGGTTAGTCAAGTAGCTAATACAGAATGGTATGGAAGATAATTCCAATGCTATTAAAATTTTGGAGATTGACATCGCGAGGAAACACAAAGCAACTTTAGATTCAATAATCGCGAAACATCCACATACAATCGAGATAACACCGTTTTTAAATTAACAAAATTTGCAATCCATTCCTAGTCCTCCTCTGTAGGTTGCGAAGTTTCAGCATTCGAAGAACTTTCATGAATCATGTTTTGGGGATGTACTGTAGGAACGTACTAATATTAGCAAGTCCCTCCTTCAGTCCCATCGATTGGAAAGCCTTTTCTTAATCCCATAATAGACGTCGTATATCTTACTCTCGTTTTCAACGGCCTGTGGGATCATGCTTTCTCCAATCTTTGAGCTTTCTTGCTTGTCTTTGCTTCTGGGAACCACATCTGCTTTGAGTAGTCAACCATATTGAAGTAGAGATGCTGAGCGACATCTACAGAGGCAAAAAATGCCTTGCCGCACCTGCGTTCAGGAATTGTGATGTAACTGAACGTATGGTGGCTTCAGAATTGTGAAACAGGGTATTGCATATTGTTCTTTAGATGTTCATGCTGGAGAACAGCCAAAATATTTGAGGACACCTGTTGTTAGTATTGCTATCACTGCTGTCGTTTCCTCTAATTGGGAGCAGGACGGGGAGAACTGCAGTCAACTAGAGAGCATAGTTATACAAGGGATGCTACTTTCAAAGGTATCACTGATCTTAAAGTCAACGTCACAGATTTGTGCAACCATGAAAGTCATCCTCACACTATTGATGTCCAGTGATTGGATCTTTGATTGAACGACAACAGGTCTAGCAGACTACATACGGTGTACAAGCTTCTCCTCGGTGATTTAGTCAACGCTATTCCATTGACCTAAACAGGTACTTCTCTAATTCCTTCCATACCCTTTTTGTCCATCCATGCCTTGCCCTGCTTTACCATTTCTACTTCTCTCGACGTTACTCAACATTCAATAATCAGTACCTTACTGCTGCCTATGGCAAGTCCTTCAAACAAAACCAGTATCCCCAATCGACGTCAACGCAAAACCCATATAATTCAGACAACCCATGAGAGAGAGAAGAAAGGCCGTTATCATGAAATCATTCTTGAACATCAATGTGTCTCCACACTATTGTATTATTGAACATTAGGTTACGACAATAGATCATTTTCTGGTGTATATCCATCGATATTAGCTTGCATAGTGTCTGGCACTCCAGTTTATCAAATTTTGCTCTACTTCTACTTGTCTAATGATAGGGGCCAGATATGTTTACATATTTTCGCTTACCAAATGTGTTGGATGAATGGATGTCAAGTGTCTCTAAAACACCAGAATCACCATCTTTCCTTTCACCAATCCTTCCTCAATCCGCATCAATACAGAACCTAGTTAATTCAAACACCATCAAGCCATCCCACAGAGAAGGAAGGCCCATCTTACCATACATCAAATGCTCCTCCTCCTTATCTCCCTCCCTCCAAATTTCACAAACAAATATCAAAACAAGACCCATGAAAGTTGTAAAAAAAACTTCTTTAATCGCTTTGCTTTTGTTACCACCCCCACCCATTCATCAACAAATTGCCTCCAATCCGCTCACTCATTCGACTTAACTACTTAGGTACAAAACTCTCTTCTCTCATCCCACCTGCCCATTCACTCTTTCCACCCCGCCCACCAGACACTCAGCACCTCCCTTTGGTTCATAAGAAAACTTCTCATTTACTCATCAAGTTGTACATAATTGGCAGGGAAAAGTCCCGATTTTCCGTTATGATGTCCAAACCACCAGTCCTCATCGGGGAATTCCTGTAGTTTACGTTAGTGTCTTGATATTTCCCAGATAGTAACAGAATAAAGGGTAAATAAGAGTATGGAAAGTGAAAAACTTACAAGTCCAGTAATAGTAGCATTCTCATCAAAGCTCAACTCATTATCCTCCGCAGCCTCATAATCATAAATCGCCGTCGCCGTAGGACCAGCCGGTTCCTTAGCAGCAGCCGGCGCAGCCACAGGCGGAGGTCTCGTAGCCGCAACAGGAGCAGAAGGTGCCTCCTCCTCCTCAACAAGCTCAACATAGTTGCTGGGGAAAAGTCCACTCTCCCCCTTCTGGTTCGTGCCCATCCACCAATCCTCATCCACCATCTCGATATTCGTCACCATCTCACCCTCCACGAGTTCCAACTCGTTGTCCTCGGCTTTCTCATAGTCGTATTGGATGACGGCTCGTTTTCCACTTGGGGCCGATCCTTGGTCGAGGGTTCCGGCGTGGGCGCCGAATGAGGCTTCTGCTACTGCTGCTCCTGCGCCGCGGGCTGGGTCGTGTCCGGCTGGCTCTTCGGTAAGATCATCCTCGTGAGGGATGTTTCGTCCGATGGATTCTGTGGGGAGAGCGGGAGGGGAGTTTCGCTCCTCGGGTGCCTCAATCTCGGGTTCTCTGCCGCGGGCAACTGGCATTGCGATTCTGACTGGGGAGCTCTCGCGTTCTGGTGTTGGTGGAGTTGGGCTTCGTTGGACTCGTGGGGGAGGTGCTGGCATGTTAGTTTCGCCTTGTTCATCCTCATCATCGTCTGGACGAGGTCGAGAAGGAAGACCAGGCATAGGTACACCGCCAGTAGGTCGGTTCGATGTGTTGACAGGTGGCGGAGGAGGAGATTGATCGCCGGTAGTTGATCTTGGAATGCTAGGTGCTCCCATTGGTGCTCCTCCCTTGAAACGGTCTCTAATGGCGCCAATACCACCAGCTGGTGATGGCGGAGCTTCTTCTTGCTCGTGCTCTTCTTCTCCTGTTCGTTGCTGTCCAATACTGCCACGACCAGTAGAATTGATAGCAACAGGACCCCAAGATTTTCCAGCATAACCACTTTTCCATTCTCCTCCTCCACTTGTTTGACTTTTAATGGGAGAGGTGATACCTGGCGCAGTAGTGTTGCCAGCTCCACTGAGCCCTCTTTCCCGAGCCTTTTTCTCAGCCCAAATTTGCGCTGGAGTTTTTCCACCCTCATCTGCGAAAGTTCTGCTTGCTGCGCCTACTGGAGCTGGAGTTGCTGTTGCAGGAGCGGATTGAAGACCAAAGACGCCAGGGGTTGGCGCCTTAGTTCCAGTAAAGTTGGATGCTGAGGCTCCGAATCTGTTCGCGACCTTTGGCTTTGGTAATGAAGTAAGTCTTTCTGACTGAGAAAAGGCCGAAGATCTATCAGCGAGAGATTTTGGCTCATCGCTAGTATTGCTTGTAGCAGATGCGCCGGTTGCTGCTGGCGAAAGTCGACGAGCTCCATCATCTCCAGGCTTCTGAGCTCGTGCTCGAATAGCTGCAATATCGACCTTCCCTACTGGCTCGTATGCGCCTTTGACTATCGTTGGTCTGTCGTCTGCTTTCTTCTGTGCTTGAGCTCGAATAGCGGCTATGTCCACCTTTCCAATTGGCTGGTAACCACCTCGAACCACATCACCTTCTTCCTCTCTTCCCCGGCCGTTGAATCTCGAAGGTTCCTGTTTTTGTTTGGTCAATTCTGCCATGTTGACTTTTGTTGGTTTGTATGCTGGTGCAACTTTCTCCAGCTGTGAACGAGTAACTTCAGGCGCATCGGTTCCCCATCCATCAGCGTCCACGTTTGTATCATTGTGACCGGGTCTTGATCGACCTGCCAAGGGATTGAAGCTCGTTGCCCCGCTTGATCGTGTTGGGTTGAATGCTGGTTTGGGCTTGGAAGCTATGGGAGGAGGTCCTGAGGATGATGGGGCAGAGCTGCCTGCTGAGTATTTTGCTCCAGAAGCATCTGCAACCTTCTTTACTATGCCTTCTGGGGTGAGATCGCGGTCGGAACGAGCGGTGATTTGGACATGGTATCCCTAGAAAATCGTTAGCCAGTAATTCCTTTCTTCGATTGATGGCAGAAACATACATGCAGGATTTTGGAAACGGCAGCAAGATGGCTTGGGAAATAACCTTTCGTTCGCTCCGGGACACCTTCTCCGCACTAGATACTTTCGTAAGCTCCCATACCCCAAGCACTTTCCCCCCTCAGAGTACTCACCCATCCAATTAAGACATATTTTGGTAGAGTTGTATTTGGGTCCTTGACCTTGAGAAAGGCGAATTGCACCCGTCCTTCTGAAAAGTCCTCGATCAAATCTAATAGCTCACCCTCTGTTGGTATTCGGTCAGCCTAGTTCACTCCATCATCTACCGCTCCACCAAAGGCTGAAAGCCACATACCTCCAGTACTCTGTACTTTGAGGATACTCTCCTTTCCACCACTGTCTTGCTGAAAGGCGTTTACAAGGGGTGCTGAGACGGAGAAAACTGCCCACTGGCCGTAGGTTGAGGAGTTGGCGGCTGGACCGGAGGGCGGCGCGGAATTGATTACGCCGTTGTATGAGGATTTGATAGAGGGGCCATTGGAGGAGGTGTTTAAGGAGGCCATTGTGAAGCAAAGGGGAGGGGAGGGTAGTCGGCAGGGAGGAGGGAGTGTGTCGAGTTCTAGTGTAGGGCGAGTAGAAAAGCTGGAAATGTTTGGATGGTAAGATCAGTCAAGTATTGGGCTCCAAGCTCAGCCTCCTCAAAGCCTGCAGGTGAAGAGCGGCGTCATAAGGGATTTCCACGTGATTCATCGAGTGGGGCAAATGCTTGGCGAACGAGAAGCAAAGCAGCAATGGAAATGGAAATCGACCTCCACTTCCTTATCGTTTCCAACTTTCAAGTAAGTTACCCGGAACAATTTGGCACTATTACTTGTAAGACTCGTGTTTTTAGAACAATCGAAGTTTCACAATAGTTCAACCTGACAATATTGGAAAGTTGCCTGTGGACTTGGCCCCTTGAGCTCAAGCTTGCGCGTCAACACGAAATGCGACAACCCCAGGTCTCAGTAAATTTTGTAATTATCATCAGTTCAAGTTCGGATTATCTGCTAACATATTGATAGTCATTTTCTATTACAATAAATGTTATGTTCTCCTCAACCATCTCCCTGATGCTGTGAGAGAATGACTCCAGTCTAAGAACGTCAACAAATGAAGAAAAAAAGACATATGTGCTCTCGGGCATTATCCCTCTCAGTCGTCCCCTATTTTGGACATTCTTCTCCCAGTCTTTATGACCCCTCCAATCTCAAGCTTTCTCAAACTCCATCTACTATCTGGAATTTCTCCAGTCCCCATGAGCAAACCACCTAATGTTTATACTCATTCCTCACCATCTCCCTATCCTCCATGCTCAACTGCACATCACTCCCCACTTCCGCAACCTCCTCCCTCTCCAGATCCCGCTTCCCCATGATAATCAAACTAGGATGTCTCAAATTAAAAAGAATCATCGTCAAAGCCATCAACGCAGCATCAAAGATATAAAGATATATCTCATTCCCCAAAAGCACGCCATCACTCCCCATCACATACTCCGCAATCCTAAAAACACTTCTAATAAGAATCAGGAATGAAGCTACGTATAAGACGACTATGTATTGTTGCCAAGGCACGGTAAGGGTTTGAGCCCTGTGCGAGGGGGCGCGTCGCATGCGGATGTGAAAGAGGAGCGTCACGACCATGAAGAGGACGAAGAAGAGGACTTGGACTCCGAGACCGCCTGTTATCATGTTTTGCGCCATGTTGACTTTGGATTTTGTTTTTGCTTGGACGAGCATTCCGCCACCTGTGTCTTGTGTTAGTTTTTGAAGTCGCGAGGATTGGGGGATGGAGGGGGGCTATGTACCTCCAGATTGCATGAGGAAAGAAATCACATCTCCGGTTACGAAGACGGTGGTTAACCATTTTGCTCTGATGATTGAATGGCTTTCTCCATCGGTCAACTTTATGATTCGGGCGAGGATCATGTAGATGGAAGCTGCGAAGAGGGTAGGCGCTAAGAGGAGCATGAGACTTTGAATGGCGTATGGAACGGTCTTCCAGTCTGGAGTTTGTTTTGCGTTGACGGCGCGAGTTGCGTATCCAATTACCTCAACTGGGGTTTGGTTAGCTGATGCAAAACAAATGATTGGAATAAAGGAGGAACTCAAGGAAGGAGAGACTTACAGAAACCTCCGATGACGAAGGGTATGAAGTACCATGTTTTTCGAACCCCGAGTTGGGCGAGGTGGAGGGTTGACGAAAGTCCGAAGACGACTGCCATTATTATGGCCGCGACCAGTGAGGGGTCATAGTGGTAGAGTAGGTACTTTTCCCCATCTACTAGCCGACTTTCAAGAACCATGTTGGAAGAAATTGTGAGGTGTTGTTGGGTACTGAGTGACGAACCTAGAGGAAGCAACGGTCCGATTCGTCTAAAGCGTTTGTTGATTCGGGATTTGAAGTATTTAAACGTTTTGTATGTGAAAGAAAGAAAGTCAGTCCAGTTTACGACGAACTGCTGGTCAATGAAGAAACAAAAAAACAGTCTGGAGAAATCCAGATACTTAAGTTTTAAATTCCATATTGTTTGAAGTGGTTCGGGAGCCTCCTCAGCGGCTCGTACCCATCTTGACGTCTCGGTGCGAGGTCTGAGCAGCGAGTACGAATACTCGTAGCCTTCTTAAAATGGGGCATGATGGACTGAGATTGGCCCATCTATAAAAATTTCCGACCAAAAACAGTAATCTGGTTGTAACATTTTTGGGATCGCCATGCCAAGCTCCCAGCCACAAGGACAAAGGGGTGCCTATATTAAGTGGACTTTAAACTTACAACTTGCATTCCATATCAAGTTAGAGCAAGCCACGCATGTGATCTAAGCACTAAAAAGTGACTCGCTCTAGCAAGGCACAACTATAATTTAGCAAAAGTTCAATTTGCTCCTTCCTTGCAGCTCGCTTTCCTCTCGCTTTCCTCTGAAATTCCTCGGACTTCTCGTACATGTACCTCACTCCCAAATCCACGATTGATACGTCCTTCTCTGCAACAGCCTCAGCCTCTTGGAGCCTCGATCACTAAAGTGATTGCGATTGATCAGGCCTTGGGGTCGGCCTTACTGTCGTTCTGGAGACACAGGCTGCACAGCCCTGATCGTGCGCGGATGGGATACGGAATACGGTGGGGTATTCAAGAACGGGCCATGGGCAATTGAAGTTTGAGAAGATGGTCGACTCGACGGAAAGAACAATGAAGTTGGCATCGAGGAAACCTCATCGTAAGACAAGGACGGGATGTACGACGTGCAAGAGGAGAAAAATTAAAGTAAGTTGCTCTTTTGTTGTATTTCCTACTTATGGACGAGGATCATCACTAGCTCGGCTTCTCGTACAGCATACGGGTCGGTTGTCTTATCCGATCTGGGTTTTCTTCCCATCTATTCGTTCCCTAAAGCAATCCGGGACAATCTACATATTCTTCCAGAACATTGGGAGAATCAGGATTGATTCTTCCACACGTTCCCGGAGAATACTTATAATTGTGCTGCATATTTCGCACAATGGGAAAAACGCCTGTTTTTCCATTGCGATTTCGACAACTCAAAAACAATTCTCATCATTAGCTAACCTTTTATTTGACAGTGTGATGAACAGCGACCTGCTTGTACGAACTGCCAAAAACACTCTGTAGCTTGCGATTATTTGGCTTCCGCAAACTCGAGTGGGGTGAGTCCATCGGCAGGTCCCAGCACACCTCAATCAGGAAATGCACTTGATCCTCTTGCCATAAGTCCATTACTTCAAAATCCAAATCCATCGGCCCTCAATCTGAGAGATCTGGAACTTCTTCACCACTTTACGACATCAACATGCCTCACTCTATCTCAAGAGCCATCTCTCAAGGCTCTTTGGAAGATCAATGTACCTCAAATTGGGTTTCAATGCGAATATGTAATGCATTGCATTCTTTCCATCGCCGCGCTACACAAGGCGTACTTTTTACCCGAGAAAAGAGAATATTACACCTCCCAAGGCAAGGCTCATCATCACAGCGGCCTTAGGCTGGCCACATCACTCATTGCCAACGTTACAAATGATAATTGCGAGTCACTCTATATTTTCTCTACGATGACATTATTCATCACCATCGCAACTTCCCGGACCTCGGACGATTTCTTAATTCTCGGCAACCAATCCAACCGGGGATGGTTAGAACTGCTGAAAGGAACCTATTTCATCATTGGGAATTATCACGAGGCGCTCAGAAACAGCATTCTTGGACCTATGTTTATACATGGCGGCAAGCGAGCACATCTGAGAGAGGACGCTGCTCTCGACTACCCGGCAGAGACTGATGACTTGCAAGAGCTCCGATATCACATCAACGAATCTCATCTCAATGAAGAAACCTACAACCTCTGCGCAAATGCTATTGAGGAGTTACGGAAGTCCCTCGCTCTTGCCACGAAGGGCAACAACTCGATTTGCGAACCAGGAGATGTAGTTTTTATCTGGCTGTACAAGGTGAACAACGGTTTCCTCGAACTCGTTAGTAGCCATTGTCAAGAAGCAATCGTGATATTTGCCTATTTCTGTGTCCTGTTGAAGTTGATGGATATGAAATGGTGGATGCAGGGTAGTGGCGTGCATCTTTTGAGCCAAGTCTGGGATTTACTTGACGAAGAACATCGATTATGGGTTCGTTGGCCTATTGAGGAGATTGGGTGGATTCCGGACCCGGATAGAGCGCCTATCAAGATAGATCCAAGTTTATCGACACCTGCACCTGTTCCTATTCAACAGGAACCGGAACATATGGACAAGATGTTTGTTGATCAGCCCCCACAGCCAAACGCCTACATGTCTCCTCCCGACCCTGGAACTTGAAATAGGTTTACAAATTCCAATTCATCACCAACCTTATGTGGCCACGTTGGGTGGCAACAAGCCAGAGCTGTGTATAATTTTTGGCATGCGAGCACTGACTAGCTCCGGCGAATATAGAGATTTCCAGCTTCTATACAGAGCTCCACGGGCAGGATTTTCTATATCCGAACGGTGGTTTTGGGAGTTTTGTCGACCTAGAGTTGGCCTGATGTTAGCTTTGCAGCGGGGGCATCTGTTTTACTGGTGTAAGACTTGATATCGATCGCCAGTAGCAGGGGTCAGTCTATCGATAGGAAAAAAATATAACAAAGTATTTAGCTACGAAAGGAGACGCAATGATTATCTCAGTCAAGTTTAAAATCTCCCGTCTCTCAGCTTCGACCGATCAAGTAACGAGAGCATCTGTGCTTTGCTTGTGTACATGTTCTTTCTCCTCGATAATTTTGAGCTCTTGTTGATAAAACTTGCTATAATCGTCAGATCTCAAGTTGGGCTCGGTTGACGAGAAATTCAGGCTCGAAAGTTCCATCATTTCAAGTTCTGCCCTCGACATTCTATCCATTGATATATCGATATCAATAGCCAAAACTGGATGGCCAATACTCAACTCGAGCTCCGATTTCGTCAAGTCCCGTTCTACAATTATCATTGCAAGCCACTTGTCATTCTCTCGGTCTTCAAATTCAATCGCCCGCTTCTGCAATTCCTCTATATTGCCAGTCGTAGATATGCCCTTCCGCTTGAGATAAGACCGTAGGCGCTTGGAGTTGTGAGAAAAGTAGCGGTCTCCTGTTCTGGCCTCCTCTTTCTTTTTCAGAAGACTATTGACAGTCCCACCCAGGAGATCTAGACGGGCATAAAGTCTAGTGTCTGATTCGTTTCCTGTGTCGCGATCTAGATGGTCATTCCAAAGCAGTGTCGCTATTTTCTCTTCGTCAGAATATCCACTTGGAGTTTTGATATGGCGATTCTTTAGCATCAAAGAAAGTTCAGCGGCGGGATTGGCTTTGTAGTTTAAAGGCGTTCGTTGTAGGGTGTTGATCATCTCGGTTCGAGTCCCGGTATCTGGTAGATGGCGGTCGAGAAGCATCGCGCGTAACTTGCTGTTGTCCTTTGTGGTGTAATCCATCTCAGTGTCCTTATCCTTTTCGCTCTTCTCTAGTCTATCAACCCGTGAGGGACCTGCGATGTTGTATGTTTTCGTGCTTCTCGTTTGTGTTATTGTTTCCTCCTCGTTTTTGGTCCCTGTATTGGGTAGATGAGGTCCGTGAAGTAGTGCACGTGTGCTGTTGTTGTCGTTTGTGGTGTAATCTATTTCCTTGCTCTCATTTTCGTCGCTCTGATTTGGTAAGTTATTTCGTGAGGGATTTGCGATGTTGGGTTTCGTGTTTCTTGCTTGTTGGACTTCGTCCTTTGCTTCCTCCTCGTCGCTTACTTCTAACTCATATAATGGGCCTAACACCTCTTCGTTGCATAAATTTTCCGGTAGGCCGTAATTTTGAGCCATCTCTACCAAGTCGTCCACATGTCCTGGGCCGTTGGCGGGGATCTCCTCCGTTCTCCACTTTGCGTACATGGGGATTTGGGATAATGCTTCGTAGGGATTCGGATTGAGGGGGGAGAAGGTTCTTTTGTGTATGGGCATCGTAACGAATTTATTAAAAGGAGTTTCGTCAGTCCTCAGGTTTAAAAATTTTCTGGTTACTGGAAACAGGGAAGGGCCTTGGGTTTATAGTTATTTCACACACACATGGTCTGATGAATACCGAGGTCCCTTGATGGATAGAAGTAGTTCCGGTCCGACCCCAGAGCGTTCGCCCCGCTATATATCTTGAATGGAATCGTTTCAAAGACAGGGAAAAAGACCCTTCAAATATTCTTTCAATTCCATGAGACTTGGTTGCTTACTTGATTTCTTAAGTTCCGCGCAGGGCTAAACACCAGTTCCACTCCGGCTCAAAGTGCCGCTTGAACGTCTTCCCCCGCCATTTCTTTGCCCCTTCCAAGATTTTCCACTTCACACAATTTCATAAACCAACTTCTCCCCAGACACCGCCTTCTGCCTCATCAGCTCAACACCCTCAAATATACGATCCATACCCCCTGGCATCGCACGCGGGGGATGGGCCCGAATCTTGCCTCCATCTAGTAACCTCTGCAT
>LLCD01001190.1:0-12190 GCA_001414355.1 Hymenoscyphus salicellus
GATTTGGAGAGAGAGAGGTTGAGAGTAGTGACTTTGATTCTCTTTTACTTTTATTGTTTTCATTGTTTTTGTTTTTATTGCGATATAAAGTTTACATCTTGGTTCTTCAGTTCTTGGGTCTTGCGGGTTCAAGAGGAGTGGCATCTTCATCGAGATCATCAACATCATGACTTGAGAGTACCTTCAGAGCCAGACCACGAGCCAAAAAAACGAAACGATTAGAATCAGTATCTTCGACATCCAAAGCTATATTCGCCTCTACACTATAACCCACTTGGTTCTTGCCCTACCTGGCCCATAAAATACCACTCCCGGCTTTACAACCATCAATCTCATCACCGCTCAAAAATGGAATCCCTCCCCCTAGAACTCCGCCAGAAAATCATCACCCACCTCCCCCTCATAGATCTGAAAGCCATCCGTCTCGTCTCCCATATCTGGGCCCAGGCAGGAGAAGAATATCTCATTCCTCCAGTATTCACACATCTTCCTCATCGTCCTTCCCTCCAATATCTTGTCGGTATAACTCAACACCCAGTCTACAGCAACAAGATCCGGCATCTAAAGTTCCAACATGGGGAGTTGAATGAATATCATGCACGTCATAACACCTACTTCCTTAGCTTTCTCTTGGAGCCCGATGAGAGGAGTGTTGTTATGGGGAAGGCTTGGGAGGGGTATACGGGATTGAAGGAGTTGAAGGACAAGCATTTTGAAGGGTCGTGTGATGGTGAGAAGTTGAAGGAAGTTTTCAAAGAGCTGAGGAGTTTAGAGAGTGTTGAGGTGGGGTTGATGAGTTGGCCTTATGGGGAGGAGAATGGGATGGATGTTTTGGAGGGGATTTGGAAGATCCCTTCTACGAGGGGACTTCCGAGAAAGGAGACGGTGGAGAGGTTTCGGAATATTCTTTCTGCACTGCGAGAGACTGTTAGGGGGAATAAGTTGAAGAAGTTGGGTCATGATCGTCTTCCCTTTGAGTTTTTTACTCAAGATACTGCGTTTTTGAAGAGTCTCACACCGGTATTTATGTGTTTGAAGAGCTTGGATTTGGGAATCGATGATGATGAGAAGAATGAGGCTATATCCTTGAAGGGTTCGCAGAGTCTAGCATCTGTCCTCCGGACGGCAACGAACCTCGAACACCTGACCCTCTCCTTCCAGGGACGGACTAAGAAGAACATCTCTCCGATCTTGGAATCCTTTCAAGAAGATCAATATACATCCCCCCATCTCAAGACTTTGAAACTCCAATATATCGTCACTACTTCCGATGACCTGGGGGATTTCCTGATCCGCCACAAAGATACTCTAAGGGAGGTGCAACTTGGAGGGGAAGGGATAAGGGCTCCCCATCGAGCGCCCAATGGCGGGGTTCATCTTGAGGAAGGTAGTTGGAAGGAATTGTTCGAATGGTTGAGGGTTGAGATGGGGGAGTGTGAGGTGTGGGTTATGGGCGATTTGGTAGGGGTTGAGAGGGGGGAACGGTGGATTTTGGAAAATCGGGAAAGGGAAGAAGGGTTAAGTGAGTATGTGATTGATTGATTGATTTCTTCTTTCTTCTTTCTTGGCTTGTGTTCTTTAGTTCAAATTAAGAGAGGAGAGGGGATTACAAAGAAGATGTTTGATTGGACCTCTGCTAAGACAGAGGCTAATTTTGGGATTTTGAAAGGAAGAAGAGTGGGTTTAGGAATAATACCCCGGAAGATAGTATCGCTGTGCTTGAATGAATATGATATCATGACCTGGAAACCCAGAGAGAATAAAGAAAAGCTCAATGCCTGTGGCAGCCCATTTGAGCTTACATTTCGATGTTTTGTTATTACACAATGCGAACCCCTCGTTTCGGGGAATTAATAACTCAGACGAGCATACCTTGAGCAAGGATTATAATGCCCTCATTCTATGGCTTCATGGTGCATGGTACATGGAGGTTTATTCACATAAATTAAGAAAGTCATTAGATTGGGGGTAAAGATATAGATTGAGTAGGAAGTACTTACCTGTTAAGTGCCTGGTTGAAGAGGATCCCACTCAGCTTTCTTCAAAACATCACGAAGTTACAAAGTAGCTTCAAAATCCTTAAAGAATCGACGAGTCATCTCCTGAGAGTAAAAGGCGCGGAGCGCGGAATCCAACTCTTCACCAAGCGGCATCCACGATCCCCTCCTTCATCACCAGTGAGTAAGAAGTCAAAAGTCCACTTATGATACATAGGTCCCTTAAGACCAAAGAAAAAATCAGCATTTCTCATCTGACTCTACAAGATCTCCTTACCTGGAAGCAAGAAGTGGACATCCAACGCACGAAGCTCTGTGAACTTGCTAAGTTTCTTAACAAGTTCTCGGAACATACTTGCCATGTGGTCCTCTTTTTTGCAGAGGCTGAAATCTACGTATAAGTGGATGACTTAGGTGGTGGATAAGTATTGGATGAGTGGCGGGAGATGTAATCCATCACCTGCTCGCTCCACTTACTCCTGGTTTTTGTCCGATTTCAAGGTTCATTGTGAGGACTTGTGGGGCGTTGGGGTAGATTTGGATGGAAGGATTATAGGGAGTCGTTGGGAGTGGGGTTGTCACTTGCTCAAGGGCTTTTCTGAACTCGCCTTTTCCTCGTCGTCCATGCTTCTTCCCGGGCTTATGGTTTGTGGTAGGCTTTGTGACAGGCATGTTTCTGGTTAAAGATATGGCCCGGAATCCAAGGATGTATAGATATCTAGAGTTACTTGAGATAATTCTGAGATTTGGACCAATCTTATAGACATGTGCGGCGAGAATAATTGATTGTTCATTTTGGTTTGTCTATACTTAGTCAACTAGATATTCTTTGTTGGTTCCTATAGCATCTTTTGTTAGAATTTGCTGAACCTCTCTCGCCTCTTTGTCCCACTTGAAACCAGTCAATCAAGCGAGCTCACAGAGGGTGTGTTTTATGAAAGAGGTTTGCCGCATGCGGACTACAAAGGGAAACCCGCATAAAAATATGGTGTGGTTTACCCCTCATTAACCCCTCTCTTCATCGGCATCACACTTTATTTACTTACAGTACTTGATCGACCATTTGAAACTATCCACCTACCTACCCCTTCAAACCACCTACCCGATCAACCAGTAGATAGAGCCTCTTAAATGAGAGCGACTGGTAGGAAATTAGCTAATCAGAGGCTACCCCTCTTGAATAGGCTATTTTGACGCTAGCTTGGCCACAAATATATAATATTACAATATACAAAGTCTGTACCGTAGTGACGAGTAAATAAAAAGCCTAAAATTTGAAGAACAGCTAGTTGATAGCGCAGGGACACTTAGATACCGTATATCGACACGATATGAGGGCAATGTATCGAGAGCTAAGGCCATACGCCAAAGAGTTTATAATGTCACATCCATAAATATCCAAGAGGTAGTAACGAATTTTGTTTACTCCACCTGTATACGCAATCCTCTTTCGTCGACACTAAATTAGGTGCAGAGGAGTGCCTAGGATCTCAAGTTAGGAATCCACTTTATTTCAGCGATAAGGTAAACTTACGTCCGACAGTGAAGTAGTGCTTAATTCATTCCAGGAAGAATCATGTATCTGGAAGTCGGGAGTCGAGTGAATATGAAGCTTCCAAGGGCACGGAGACAGAGAGGAGATTTGAAATGGGATACTAACAACAAAGCAATGATTAGCCTACATCTGCGATACAATGGGTTTGTACTACATTTGTACCACCGAAGTTATTTACGAAGACCCCTTTGAAAGTCAGAGCGACTACTCCCAATGCAACAGAGCCACAGGTAGCAACACATGTAACAACAAATGTTCCGTAAAGCATAAGTTCGAAGAATCCGTTCTAATCCATAGATGACTCAGTAGATAATTGAGTGGTTGACTGGGTAGATGGATTAGTAGATGGTGGACTTGTCGACGCAGCGTTGAGTGCCGCATGGGTAGCCTCGGTCTTCATCTTCTGTCGGTCGGCTGGGAGCTCGTCACTGCGGTGTACCTCACACATTGCGAAATCAAGAAGAGTAGCGAGTTGCTCAATTTTTGTCTTGTGGGACTGAGTTTCCATGGTTGCGTAGGTGGGAGGTGAGAAAATGTTGACTTTCGCAGAATTATTGAAGTGGTACGCTGTTGCAGAGAAGGAGATGTTAGCTATTGTTGACATAAGTGTTGGCGACAATATCTACGGAGTACACTAGCGTGCGCCACTAGCTTAATTTTGACTTGGTGAATTGGTGAAACTTACATCCGACAGTAAAGTAGCGATTATTTCGTTGGGGAACAACTTCCATGGACAGGGAGACAGAGTAGAGAGTTTTTGCTGTTGAAATAAGTTGATTTGCATACTAAAAATAATTAGTAGATCATGCCTCCATCATCTATTCCACCCAACTCACTTGTTTACATATACCTACAACTAGTTACGAAAGATTGCGAGTAGCCCTCTTAGGCTCCAAACCGTTCCCCTCAAAACCGTGTGACAGGCATAAGAGCCAGCAAGTAGGTAAAGAACCACTCTAGAAAGTGTAGTATCACGAACAGTCATGCTGTTCCATAGAAGCCCAACTAAAAACTCAAAAGTTAGCCGAGCTTGCGATGGGTCCTCCAGAGCTTCACGAATAGCTTCGGTCTTCTTCTTCTGTTGCTCCGGTGAGAGTTGGGGGTTGCCGTGTACTTGACTCATTACGTAGTCGAGAGAAGTAGCAAGGCGGCCCATCTTTGTTTTGTCGAGGTGGTTTTCCATGATGGCGTAAGCTGGTTGTATTGAGTCTTGTATGTTTGAAATAGGAGATATTGTGGCAGTTTCTTTTATGCTCGGAGAGAACAAGAACCTCGCATGAGTCAATGTATGGCATTCTGTTTAGTGAATCTTAAACCTTAACTTTAGGCTTACACTCAATAGAACCAGCGCAATTCGGTAACGAAAAAGAGACGGTATTCCAATATACAAAGCATCAACCAGTTCCTTATTTTCCAAATGCCATTCTCTCCTCAACACAATCCCAAACGCATCATTCATAACACCATATGCAAATTCGCTAAAAGAACAGCAACAATAACGGCACTATCCTAATCAAAACGCCCCATTCCCACTCCATCTCACAGTAGTAATATCCTGATTAACAAGATCATGCCAAGGCCCCCTCGACCAATCAACATTATTCAACCAATCCAGGTCATCAAGCAATCCATCATAATTCGCAGTATCAAAAGCCGCCGGCGGAGGAATAGCGGTATCAAACCGTCCCACATATCCCGGATCGAAATTTTGATTCTGTCCCGCCATTGGCGTATCAACTGTAGGATTTAACTCCGCGGAATCCTGGGATGGTATTGGTGTCTGTGCAACTGCTGCTTGTTGGGAAGGTTGAGAGGTAGGTGGTGAAGGATCGAGAATTTGATCGAGGATTCGCTTGATGATGAGTCTCATTCTTCCGCAGAGTTGGTAGTTTCCTGCTGCTGGACGGACCCATTCTAGGAATCCGATGAGGAGACTTAGGTTTTGCACGATTTCGGAACGGGCGAGACGTGGGCCGGGAAGCTGGGGGTGTTTGAGCTGTTTTAGGAGTTCGACGCAGAGAACACCGCTTGCAGGTACCCCCCAGCACATCAACATCCAGTCAAAGTCGTGTTGGTGTTCGACAAAACGATCCCTCTGAACCCAAATGAGGACGACGAGTTCTAACATTTCTCGGGCACAGTCTACCATTGATTGGCCGTCGAGGATGTTTTGTTTATGTGCTAGTCTTTCGAGCAGGAGGCGGTGCTCGAGAAAAGTGAGTCGGATGTTGAGTGTCTTCCAGTATTTGTAGTCGGTCTTCTCTTTAACGTGAGGATCGGTCAGGGAGAATTGGAGAAATCTTGGAAAATTGTCATATGTTTGATGAAGACGATTTAGTAGATGGCTGTCGGGCGTGTTAGTGGGCAGATTTAGGAAATGTGGGAGGGCAAAGACCTTATTCGTTCCTCGGTGCAATCTTCTGGGTCACCTAGGGATAGCTCGAGTATCTCATCTAGAACAATTGACAGCATGCCTCTTGCTCGAGCACCAGTTGACTGATATATATTCCCCGCAACATTCCATCCATTTTCGTCCAGCTTGCTCACAGCTTCCGCCAGCACCTCTCCACCTTGCATAACTTCGTCATCACTGAGATCCAATGGGTGTTTGAAACGAGTGTAGCGATAGCTGAGAGCCGGTGGACGGCCTGTGAGTAAAGACGAACTTTTATCCAGGTTGAAGATCACTGTAAACAATCGTTTCTTCAGCTCGGGGAGAAATGATATTTGTTGTCCGTTGTCAATTTGTCGATGTAGACCAAGAGCGGTTGAGCTACTCAGCAGGTCTCCCAACTGCCTCCAGACAACGAGACCTTTTCGGAGTTAGCATATTATACCCATGGGAACCGGAAAAAGGTATGGTCGCTTACTTGTGTCACCACTGATGACGGTTTGAAGTATCAGGTTTTTGGTCAACAACGCAACCATGGGAAAGTTTATCAAATCCATGTAGTTACTCAAAGTAACACATGCTTGTACACAATCTTTCATCTCAACCGCGAAGCTTTTCCTATCCCTACGAGAACCTTTTTGCGTCGTGAAAAAGGCGTCTCGTTCTGGAAGACTAAGAGTAGCGCTCGTGAGAGCCGAGAAAACCATGCCCAGAATTTCCCAGCGTAGATTATCACCACTGAAAGAGTCCAGCCACTTCGCATATTCGTCTGAACCTGAGGGTTCTTGGAGGACTTTCATCGAGTTCTCGCATAAAACTCTGGAAACATGCTCTATCCCTTCTTTTGTTCGTGGTTCCTTGAGATATGAGCCATAACTAGTCCATATACTATTTGCACAGCTCATCACACTATGCCTGAAAAAAGACTGCTCGTGGCATTTCTCATAATACCACTCCAAAAGAAAGTTAAACGTATGCCTATCAGGGAATGCTTTCAACAACCTCGCGCCTAAAGCAATCCTCGGATTACAAGTTGCATCCAGGCTTCCGGATGGAACCATCAGGAAAGTTTGCGATTGCAGAGACCCCGATTGTGATTCTCGCTGAAGAGGAGCAAGCTCAGCAATGTCATTTGAAAGGTGAACTTCGGCGCTTGCTGATCCTAGATTCTCCCTATTTTCTAAGAAGACAGCCGAGAAACTCGTTGGTCCAAAGAAGCCACCAGCAGATTTATTCGCGGGAAGGACGTCTGAAAAGTTGTCTTGTGACAAACTGCTTCGATGGCCTTGAAATGGAGAGGCACCATGTGAAGTAGGTGAAGCAACCGAGTTTGAAGTAGAAGTTGCCGGAGTGAGGTTACGGGGTAACAATTGATTATTCCTTCCACTACCCTCCTCGAGTTTTGAACGAGAATCTGATGCTGTGGCCGGGCGGGTCATAGGAGCGGAAAGATATATGCACCTGGCAGCAACCTTTCTTCTTTTGCACCTCTCGCAAACGGGAAGGCCGTGATCACAACCCATTTTGGCCAATCTACAGGGCTCGCATGCTTGCTGTTTGCCATTTCTTCTTCGTGGAAGTCCGCCTGGGCTACTTCGGGAAGACATTGATTGGGTACGGGGAAAATATCTCGCAATTAACGGATGTTTAGATGAAGGAAAACCTTGGATCGAAGTAGGAGTTGACTGTGAAATCCGTAGCAAAGGGTTCGGAAAAGACGGAATTGAGATCTCCACCCCAGTTTTCGGAATTGGTGTCTTCCAATAGTGGACCCTAGTGCAACGTGACTCGGCCATAACGGAATTCAATATCGGAGTTGTAGGCTGGAAAGTTGCAAAACTTCTTGCGGCTATTGAAGGTTTGAATGATTGTTCGAGTTATTAATTGATATGGATAATATGATTGAGGCAATTGTGTGGGGAAAAAAACCTCTTAAAAGCAATAAACCAAGGGAAAAGTGACATAGCTTTGGGAGAAGTAGAAATTCCCACTTGGGCACCATTGGAAGTTACAAAGAGTATCGTAATGCCCCAGATAACAAAGTACTTGCCCCGTCTTATCCACAAGTTAAGACAACATGTCGAGTTTCGATCAGTGAAACTTTCAATACCAGAAGTCTTCTCTTTCATAGACCCGAGCTCACCATTCTCGTTCCCTGGCACTTGCCACCCCCGAATCACTGAACCCTTCTTCGATTCAAGAGTGGTCTCAGATCATATTGTCCGAGGAAATACGAAGAAATTGATGTGAAATGATGGTGTAATAGGAAATCTGACGTTGAAAGTTTGTTGAGATCATTTGAATGCTCCGGGACTCAAGGTAAAGTGCCCACGTGATACGCTAATACGGTGGCCAAAATAGATTCCGCATCCCGAAATCTTCTACCCCAAAACTTTTTTGGAAGCGCAAGGCTCAAGTCCAAAACGACCCCACCACCAACCTCAAGATGCCTTCCACACACAACGTTGACAAGCCTTGGGATACCGAGGATATCGATAAATGGAAGGCGAGTTTCAGATGCCCCCATCGATCAAAGCATTGGAAGCTAACAAATTGCGCAGATTGAAGCTTTCACCCCAGCCGACAATGCAGGCGGAACATTTACAGAAGAATCCTCCTTCGCGACCCTCTTTCCCAAATATCGCGAAGTCTACCTGCGCGAAGCATGGCCCTTGATCACACGATCCCTCGAGAAGTTCGGTGTGGCTTGTACGCTCGATTTGGTGGAAGGTTCCATGACTGTCAAAACCACCCGAAAAACATTCGACCCGGCTGCGATCCTGAATGCTCGAGATTTGATCAAGCTTCTCGCCCGAAGTGTGCCAGCTCCACAAGCTGTCAAGATCTTAGATGATGGAGTAGCATGCGACGTTATCAAGATCCGGAATTTGGTGCGAAACAAGGAGCGCTTCGTCAAGAGGCGGCAGAGGATATTGGGTCCCAATGGTAGTACATTGAAAGCATTGGAGCTTCTCACCGAGTGTTATTTGTTAGTCCAGGGAAATACAGTCGCTGCGATGGGACCATATAAAGGCTTGAAAGAAGTACGGAGGATTATCGAAGATTGCATGGCGAACATACATCCAATCTATCACATCAAGGAGCTCATGATCAAGCGCGAATTGGCAAAGGACCCCGAATTAGCGGGCGAAAGCTGGGATCGATTCTTACCACATTTCAAAAAGAGGAACTTGACCAAGAGACGGGTACCCCACAAGGTGGTTGACAAGAGCAAGAAGACATACACGCCATTCCCACCCGCACAGGAGAAGAGCAAGGTCGATCTGCAAATTGAGAGCGGAGAGTACTTCTTGGGCAAGCAAGCAAGGGAGAGAGCTGTTAAGGAGGAACGACTGGATCAACAGAAGGAGAAGAAGAAGGAGAAATTGAAGGAAAGAGAACAGGAATTTGTTGCGCCTAAAGAGGACAAGAAGAAGCGAAAGAGGGATAAGGGTGAGGGCGAACAGGAAGAAGTAAAGAAAGAGAAGAAGAAGAAGAAGAAGGCCAAGGAGGCTGAGGCTGGGGTCGAGGAGGAATGAACGAGTACTGAAAATCCATGGCATTTGGCGGCGGCGTTATTTTGGGGAAGGGGCTTAATTGGAGTTCACATGTACCATGTACAACGGCAGTATCGGTGCAATTGATGATGGCATATTTCTTCTACTTTCCTGGCACCTGTTACGTGGTGTTAATTACTTCCTTAGGATTTTTTTCAACGGACAACAGTTCGTCGATATGAGCTTTTCCTTCTTAACATCACGAGAGTAGGATCGAATGATGAATCATTGACCAGTCAGAGGTTTGCCTTTTCATTTCAAGGAAGACATACAACAACTATCGAACCTTCATCACCCTACTCTTTTCTCGTCGCATTGAAATTATCCAAAATAGCTTCCTCCTTAACACTCTCCCAAATCCCATCAATCTCATCCACAACCTCTTTCTCAAGCGGACCATCCTTCAAATATTCCAAAGCCTGAACCAAATGATGCGTCTCAGTAGCTCCAAGTATCATCCCGTCCTCAAATTCTGGCTTAAGAGCTGAATTAAAAGCCACCCATCTATACGCCAGCGCAGCTTTCTCAATGCCATATTTTTTCGAGATGGCTTCCCACGGACCCAAGGCTGCGACGAGGGTCGGTTTGTTGTAGAGGAGCTGGTAGAATTTTCCCAGATCGGTGTCGGGATTCCAGCGGAAGGTTGAAGATGTAGATTCTTGTGTGAAGAAATCGGGGGACTTGGTGAGGAAACCAGAGGCTAGGACGGCGTACGCTATGAAGCTTATGTTTAATTTTCGGAGGAGGGGGAGGAGAGTTGTCTCTGCGTGACGACCTATCGGGTTGTAGTTTCCTTGGTAGACCGTCGGGGGAACATATTTGTTGGCAGCACAGATGTCGTAGACTTCTTGGACTTGGGCGGGGAGGAAGTTTGAGAGTCCGAACTGCATGATTTAGTGAAGGGGAGGGGTTGGAGGAGTGAAAGGGAGACTTACGCGTTCGAATGCTCCTGCTTTGTGGGCCTTATTAATTGCGCCGAGGGTCTCGGCTATAGGTGTGTCTGTGTCTGGCGTGTGGAGGTAATATATATCTACCTGTTGTTCTTCGGTTAATAATTTTATTTTAAAGTTGAGACGTTAGGAATTTAGGAATTTAAGAAATTACCTTTTCTGTACCAAGTTTTCTGAGTGACTCGGAAACGGATATCGAAACTCCTTCTTCTCCCATTGTTCCTTTGGCATACCCTTTCGTTTTCGTGTGGACTTTGAAACGCGATGCGAGACCTGCTTCGCCTATAGCCTCTTCGCCCCCCAGCTATGATTTATCAGCTAGTCGGTTGTGGAAAGCCTAAATTGCCGGTACGTACATATGAGCCTCCAGTATCGAGGTCCTTGATGCCGTTGTCATCCAAAATATCAATGAATTCTTTAGACACCGACGAAGCAAGTGGTACCCCATGGTAGAGGGTTATCATATTTTGAGACATCTTGTTTCGTATTCTCGAAGGAATCCAAGATAGAGGAGAAAGTTGATTACTCTAGGGCCTAGGAAGCGGAATCACAGCTACGTCTATATATTCCTTCACGTAAGTGTTGGGACACCAACACCAACCAACTAATCCTAGCACAAACCTGGGTATTATACTCTGAGCTATGGGCTGTGCCGTGAATAAGCTTCTTATAGCCCCGCCGTGTACGGTGGAATTTAATACGTGAAGTGGGACTGCTAGTTCTGTATATGCAGTACCGCGGGGATAAAGTGACTAAACCCGGAGTATACAGGAGGATGGATAAAGCAGAATTTAAAGCTCCTTGCATTTGTGGTGTATCTTTTGGGAACTAATTTCCCTTGTAGTGTTTTTGGATTGCATATTTTGCGATACATTCACGATTCGAAGGGTGGTATAAGCGAGGTTGCTCGCTCGCAGTAGACAAGAGAAAGGGGCAATAAATACCTTGTTGTGCTACATTTTCTAGACACATCCCATATACTTTGGAATGAACGAATTTCAAGCCATCTGGTCCCATATCGAATTGTCCTAATTATTTAGATTAAGTACTTGGGGTTACGCTAGAAATTTAGAGCAATGAGCTGGCTAGGCATGTAAAAACCTATAGTATTTACTGCCGCTTGTATCTCCCACCCCGAGCCTTGTTTCAACTAAATTCTCTACATGTTTACATCCGTTTTGAAAGTCCTTGTCTATTTTCAATATGAATATCTCCACTTACAAATCAGCAGAAAAGCTACGAAAATTCCATCCTTGGAATTGGTGTGTAGACTACCGCCCACGTGTCTGAAACGTAGATCAAAATGTTTGTAGTGTTTACACTGTAGAGCTTAGGAGAATTGAGTGTATCCGAAATCATATCCTACAGTGATACCCGGTTAATGTTGCTTGTTCAAACGGCCGCCGTCTATTGGTTTAAAGAAACTCGGCTCTGCTTGAAAAATTGTATCCACCGTTTCTACTGATTGAGCCTCGATTTGTACCATGGTCCTAGCGTATACGAGACATACCCGTATTTGGATATGTGCCATGGTCCTGGCGTACACGAGTTATACCTGTATTTGGATAGGGAATATGGGTATGCCATATCTACTTTTTTCAGCGTATGTGAGGCTATACGAGAACCTTTCTTTGTACATTTGAGGTTATTCCTACTTTCTAACTCACCTTCACTTATCTAACTAACACCAACCCAAGGGAGATAGACTTAAATCTAGCCCTAGGGAGGCGTGCTAATAC
>LLCD01001191.1:0-12175 GCA_001414355.1 Hymenoscyphus salicellus
GGAAAAGGGGCGCAACGAACGTTTCAAGGAACTCCTCAAAGTTTTCCTGCACCATATATCCAATCTTATCTTCCACCTTTGGCACAGCGCGATCGTTTCTGCGAGGGCGACCTGAAGTAGTGGCGGGTTGATCGTCCGCGAATCCTTCATCGTCGCTCAGAGGGGCAACGCTTTCTGATGGAGGGCCTCTTGGGCGCTGTGATGAACCGCGACCTGTATATGGGCGAGGGGTCATGCCACCACCAGAGGCGGCAGGAGAATCAGCGGCATCAGACATCATTACCGAAGCCATTTTTGCGAAAGGTGAGAGGGATTGTCACGATCGGTGGTTTTGGTGTTGTTGAATTGAAATGGGGGGTCAATTCAGGAGTTGAAATTTAGCGCTATGATCGCGTTGATTGCGACGCGAATCCCTGCAGTTTTCGTGTAAAGTGGTTCACGTGCCTTTTGAAATGTAACCCCACGTGACTATCTCCTGCGGCCCCTTCAGGCGAGAATTCTAACGATTAACTGGTTCTTGTCAAGTTACGATCAAAGAAACACTTCGAACGGACCTGGTCGAGAGACTCAATGTTACTCTCCATCATGGTCCTACCCGCTGCTTCTGCCATTATCTCCCTTTTAGGAAATAACCTTCGGAAAAATCCAAGGCAAGGTTCCTATTCCAAATCAAGAGTTGAGAAGGGTTCGTAGAATAAATACACCCAGAGCTTCTCTAGATTTTTGAAGCCGTAGTTCGCAAAAGAAAGCTTGTCTTATCCATATTTCTCTTCGGAATACTCGTCCCCCTCCCTCCCAACTTTTAATGTAAACCAGAAACTCGATACGAGACAACACCAAACTTGCGAAAAAGGAGAGTAATTACAGGCTCACCTCCTTTGTACACACAGATGCGTCGAAAGATACCTCACTTCGAACTTTCTTGATTGCAAAGCAACTGATCTCAGGTGAGGGCAGGATTAATTTCAGAGGAGCTGGACGACTAGTGGGCCCCTTTCTTTTTGAATATATTGCAAAATGTAACTTATATACCCTCGGAGGATTGTTCCGGCACCTCACAATCCAATACGTGCATACCTAGTGGATATGTTAGGCGCCCTGAGCATCGCTTAATTGAGCGAAGACAGTTGAGAGACATGAGAGAAGACTGATGAGTTATCCCCCGAGGTATCTTTGATTAGATAAAATAAAATTACATGCATGCAAAATCCTACACGGGTCAATTTGGGGGCGCTGAAACAATCCTAAATTGTAACTCAGTTGAGGTGTGCTGTAGGAGGTTGCATCACCGATGATATTAGCCGGCGAATGGAGGCGAAGTATCTTCCTTTCAAGATTTACGTCTGGTCATTGAACATCATTACTTCTTCTTTCTTACAACCTACCAATCTCATATTCTTTCCATGTATTCAACCCCAATTTTCCACGTCAAAAGAATATCACCAAAACCATGTCCTCTTTTTCTCCTGACAAAAACCTGTGGTACCAGTTCCACCAGATCTTCTTCAACCTTTCAATGGTAGCCACACCTGTATACGACAAAAACGCCACAGCGGGATCTGTTTTCTTCCAACCCAGCAGCTTATCAGAGCCTGGGCAACTATGGAATTTTTTCCCTGTAGGAAGCGGATCGTATGTTCTTAGAACAAGTAGGAGTCCTCATGTTTACTTAGACGTCGACCAGTCAAAGACCCCAGTTGCGCCATATATGACCATTGCTTCATTAATGACAAATGGATCAATTTGGGAAATATCGTCTTGGGGCAATGGGGGATACTATCTCACGAACCATGGTGTTGGGGTGCAGGGAAAATTGATGATGGATATGGCGACGCATTTGGTGTTTGGGGGAAGTGATACAAATTTGCAAACTTTTGCTTTTAATCAAACTACGGTTGCAATTAATGATTTGGCGTACTCGAGTATCGATGTGAGTCTCTTCTTGCTGTAAAACTTGTATCATTTTAATTAATGTATTGTTGCAGGCTATCCCAGGTGTCATTATAACAAGCAGTACGACAAGTAAAGTACAAACCGAGTCCACGGTAGTTACTCCTCAATCGAGATCAACAACCATATCCTCTTCAGATATTCAGGTTATCCCAACTGCTACTATAATAAGCACCGCAACTATTAAAATACAACCTACTTTAGTCGATCCCCAACCGACATTGAGTTCTACACCTTTTTCAATATCTCCTACGGCTATTCCATTGGTTCAAGCAAATCACGGAATATCTCCAGGTGCAATAGCTGGAATAGGCGTCAGTATCGGCGTTGTGTTGATTCTCTTCCTCGGATATTTCTTCTTCTGGAGGAGACGAAAAACCAGTGGGCCAGTTCACGAGCTCGAGGCGAAGACAAGCTTGGCAGAAGTACGATTCGTTACGAGAAAAACTCACGAGCTTGAAGCACCCGCAGCTGAGCTTCAAGGAACGTATGATAACAGATGGGAGTTACCCGATGCTGGCGTTAAGGGACATACTCTGTGATGGAATGAAGACTTTCATTTTGCATGCTCAAGACAGTTGAAAGAAAGATCTCTCTGGTTTGATGGTTTGTGAGTGTCCCAAACCTATTCAAGATTCAAGAATTATCTAATTTGAAGCTAGCCAGGACATATTACATTAATTAAAGAAGAAAGAGAAAAAGAGAAAAGTGGAATTGGCGACCTGGAGGACTCGCTTCTACACAGGATATATTTTGTCAGGGACTGTGGATTTGGACAGAAGGACATTGCCAGGCACTTGAGGCTAAACCACACTGCGAAATCAAGAGTACCCATACCTCCCTATATACAGAGATCAACAATGTTGTTAATGATGTGGTAGACGCAGCGTTGAATCCAAGTCCGGGTTTTTTGTTCAGGATGGGGAACGCGATTTGATTTCTATCAATCGGCTTTGTAATGACTGAGAAGGGGGTTAATCGGAAAGCCATTATTGCGAGTTGCTGAGATGATTGTGTAGATAATATAATAATGTTAAGTGACTCAAAAAGGATCTTCAGGCTATTCATCTTAATAGGATAACAGCACGGTAGGTAACATGCCTGTCGATAGTGAGTAGTGCCTGTCGATAGTGAGTAGTAACCGTCGTAAACTCCTTCTTGTTTCTAGTGCCGACTATGAATCAATCCTCGATTCGATTCGACCTTCATCATTCGTATGTGTTGCAAACTTCCTACTTAAATAAACTACATTGTGCTCGACAGTGCACCTCAAGACCAACAAACTGTAGAAATGTGGTTTCGCAATGAATTCCTTCAGGCGATGATCCGCCCTGCTGTCGAAGTGCGCCCCGGATGGGATGTACCCCAGTTGAGGGCTTTAAGTTTCTCTTTTTTACGAATCTTTCAAAAAGCTTGGGTAACCATGGGTGCATGACACTAAGGTGAGTGGGTCTCTTTGGAGTAGGTGCTCCCTCGCCCCTTCCCTCCCAACTTCAATGTAAACCAGAAACTCGACACGATACACCAGAACTCAATTCTCACGAGGAAGGAGCGGACCACCTATCAAGAAAAAGCTGGAGGTTACCTTGCTCCCCAATCTAGTGTGGAGCTTTACAACAGGGAACGGAAAGTGATAGCAATCGTCGTACCTACTTTTCCTGTCTGTCTGGCTCTTGTTGTTCTGAGTTTCTTAGTCCAAAATAAGTTTCTGTTGTTCAACTCCAACATGCTCCAGAACTTTCGTGCGACAAGTGCAAGGCAGAGAAACCTTCACACCGGAGATGAAGACAATGTTAGACTTGATAATCATGTCCACTCAAGCAGTTGCCAAACCGTTGGCAGCCTCGTAGATAGCTGCATCATCACTATAAATTACATATCATGTACTTATGGAAGCTTCACCCGTCTACTCCGTTAGTTAAAGCAAGTCAGTATTATGTGTTACAAAGCAGCAATGCAACCGCCAAAACCTCAACATGAAAACTAGCAAAAATGCAAAAAAGTCCACGCACTCTTTCAAGTGCGGCGGGGTCAAACACAGCACTACCTGGTTATATTTACGGCTATTCAATCCTATACTAGGTCCTTTACATTTATGCATAGGCACCCCATCTTTGAAGACGTTGGTGTGGCCCCGTGCTTGACCGTTGAGCCATGCAGGTTTGTTCCAATTGAATGAGAAGATGTGTCTTATTTGAGATTTCGAGAATTGATTTCTTGTAGGGTTGGGGTAAGTTGGGCGTGGGGAGGTCGTTTTATTCACTGTTGAGGAGGTCAAAGACAAAATCTCAGTGTCTCCTTTTAAGGTAAATATCGCGCTAGAACCGCGAACGAGGACGCGAAGAGAAGGTATAGAACGAATTACACAGTAACTATTGTTAGGCTCGTGAGCGAGTGCATCCCCGACGTAGCATTCGGTGACTCGCTTACCAGTAAAAGAAGAAAGCGAAGCCACGTACCCATGATGTAGTTGACTGGTCTACTCGGTCAACACGAGATGATCGGGGGTCCTGGGCTTGAATTCATCATGTTTGTTCTGCCTAGGGTATAGATAGACATGTGGAGTTCCAATATCTGATATAGTAATGATCAATAAGCTGTGGGATCCATGTGTGTTCTGGTGTATTTAAGAGCTCTCGATTCCTAATATGATATACTTTTATTGTCCACCTCTTTTAAACTCTAGCCTATCATCTACACATACCATCCAACACCAATCCATCAGTTTAACTACAATCAACACCTCCTAACCAAGATGCGACCAGAATTCTTCATCTCCGGTCTTGCCATTACGGCAGTCACTCTTGCCTCCCCTGTTGTCCTGCAGACAAAAGATGCTATAGTTGAACCTATTCAAAATACCGAGCGAGCACCCGTCACCGAGCTGGCTCTGGCACCAGAGAAGTTGTCTAAGAGGAACTCCCAGAGGAAGCAGAGGAGTGTGAGGGAGAAGAGGGAACCTGAGGCTATCCCCTGTAAGATTCTTTAAGGCTGCCGGGAGCACTTTTGGGTAAGTGGAACATTCGATGAACTATCTTCAGTAGTTTACTGATTGGATTTAGGCGAGGAGAATAATTGACAGCTGATTTTGGGGTGTGGATGGAGGTGTGTGGTTTAGTTTTAAGGACGGGATGTAGGGGGATTCTTATGTGAATCTTGGTCGACTTTGTGTCGGAGAATAGAGCCAATTTCTAAATGAATACTCCAGAGAAGCATCCAAATAGTGAAAATTCAATGGTATTGTTGAAAGAAGAGTCTAGTATAGATCATCCTTTGAATTGCTCTCCTAATAACTTGAACAAAACCAGAAAGACGATCTTGATTTTCCTAGAACAATGGAATAATTTAATGTTGCTTTGATAACAGTGGAGTATAACCCTAGAAGAGAAGGTGCTCAAGGAGGAGTTTCTGTCACCGCAGGCGGGGTACATCACTTTGAAAACGAATATTATTGAGCGCTCTTACCACCAAAATTATAAGCCTCTTTCTCACGCTTACGTGGCTGAAGTGTGCGCGTGCTAAGAATTTTATGTCAACATTGCTACTGTTACATTGAAAGAACTCGTCACTCTCGATGTTGACTCGTCTGCTCGGCGAAGCTTATATCGTTCGCTTATCGCATATGTCGTCCATATGTCATTGTGCGTTGACTACACGAGTACCATGTCTTAAAGTGTATTTTCAAACTTTTTATTGGCTATGTCGAGTTTTCGGTGTTTTCATACTTGCCTGTTTTGAGTCAATAGTACCCTGGCACGCCAAGAAGAGAAGTGACATGTCTGTCGTGCACCAGTAGCTCGTTGTCGACGGTGGACGGCTTGTGAGATAACAGCTAACCGCGGTCTTGTGGCTTCTACTGACGTATTATTTGATACAGTTTTCATAGATTGATCTAAGAGGAACGGAGAAGTCGGGTTTTTCGGCTCATCCATTTTCACTATCCGGTTTCCTCGTCTCTCCATGTTGAGAATTTGTCTATAAGGGGATGTAAATAGCGTTCACCGAGAAACTGAGACTATCTCCAATAATCATACAATGGACAGATTGAAATACCACTTGGTACCGGAGGACTCGTTGAATACATGTGGCCAAGTTGACGCCCCTCATCACAAAAAGAAATTCGCGAAGAAGAATGTTATTCTTACAACGACACTGACACTCTCCGCCCTGTTAAATGTCTGTCTTATTTGGAAAGTTCTCTTCCGTGAGTCTATAGGACCAGTCAGCCGTTCATTATATGGTAAGAGCTCAAACCTGACACCCCATACTTACCGTCACATCCCCAAAGTACTAAAATAAACAATAGCCGGACTCCTAAACGACGTCGACATTCCATATCGATGGAACACAGAATACAGTGGACCAAATTATACAGAAGTGAACGAACTCTGGTATTCCGACACCGAAGCAGACAAAGGTGTCATCGCCGTCGACAAATCCTATGCCGCAAAACTCAATCTCCCACCTTCACAATCCTTCCCCTGGGATGAAACCAAAAAATTCTACGTCACAAACGGGCACCACGCTCTTCATTGCCTTGTAAGTTCATTCCCCGTATCTATCCCACCATCTTTCGTCAACTAAATATCTTCCAGCGAGCAATCTACATATCCCTCGACCAATTCCGTTTCTCCCACCCCCAAACTTGGACGTGGCCCCATATCCTCCACTGTCTTGACACCTTACGAAGCGACATAATCTGTTCCGCAGACGATAATCTTCGCTGGACGGGAGACACGGGGTTATTTCTCGGAGAGGGACAGAATAGGAAATGTCGTGATTGGAATAAATTGAATGAATTTGTGGAGAAACATCCGGGTTGCTTTAGGTATATCGAGGAGAATAATACTCAGTTGGCGAATGCTGAGAGGGTAAAGTTCTGTAAGAATGATAGTCCTTACTTGCCTATCATTAGGCAGTTTTTTGGGTTGGAAGAGGATTGGATGCCGTGGCCGAGGAAATAGTAGGGATGTTTGGGATCTGGAAATCTGAGGTGTATCTAGGTTTTTATGGAAAGAGTCATTTTTCACTATGGATACTCGACCCTCTTGCGGACTATGTTCACTCCTAAGAATCGAGTCATACTATAGTACCGTGCCTCGATACTTGAGAAAAAATTGTGACTTGAGCTAGTAAAACCCAGTACGCTGTGACTAAGCCAGTAAACTATGAAATGGCGAGTAAGCTGATTAAAAGAATAATTGAAACTTTACTCACAATGTAATTGATAGTTTTCTCACAATTAATAGCTCACCCATGAGTAAATTTCTTTGCCGCTACTTACTCGATTTCAATGTGAGGTAAAAAGGATTGCAAAGAAGCCAAGGTTAGTTAAATAATCTTTGTTGAATATGGGTTGATAGCAATCAAGTAAGTTAATCGAGACCTGATATCTTAGTGAAGTATCCGTGGAAGCTACAAGTAACTCAGTATACAGAACAGCAGGGGTCAGTTCAACTTAAGTAGTAGATTTACATAAATAATAGAACATCAGCGACAGCAGTAGATCTACTTAAAGGTTTTCAAAAAGGTCTAGATATACAGCTTCTTATAATATCCTAAACCTTCATCTCACATGGAAACGATAAACCTGATGGATTATAAGGCTAGTCTTGTAATTCACTACTGGACAACCACTTACCTATAAATACCCAAAGAAGCACTTCGCGACAAATTGACTCATATCTCTTATTCAATACCTAGATATTCACTCAAGCTTTAAGATTTCCCAAACAGGCAAGTGGCAAAAGGTAACAAAAGTGCGATATGCAACAAATTCCCGTCTACAACATTCACTTGAGCCGAGAACTTCAAGTTGAGCGTTTTCCACTAACGCCACTTACAACACAAAACCACACTAACCCAAAAAAGCACTTTGCGACAAATCGCGACGTGTAACAAACCTCTTCAATATTCACTTAGACCTGAGCCTTTCCTATCAGGCGATGTGCGATCGGACTGTGATTGGTTGGTGTGCTTCACTTATGCCTAGAGGGACTGTTTACTTAGGCTAGTCAACAGTTAAATTATGTTGAACTTTTTTGCGACCTGCAACAAAGTTAGAGGGATTACTGTATTAGGAATGGTGCCGATGCCTGAGGGGATGGTAAGTGAATTTGTGGAGGCTATGAGTGAATGATTTAAGATCCAGATAGCGTGAGACGAGTCTCAAGCAAAGGCAAATGCTTAAAAAGCTGAGATGTTCAAAGCGATTATGGCTGGATTAAATTGCTTGAAGCTCCTCAGCCTCAAGGGGGGAAGCAGAATAACGGAAGACATCTCATAACCGTTTTTGAGAATCATCAATAGTTCTTCTGCGCCTAAATACAACCAACTCGCCCATCGTGGGTTTGTAATCTTGTTTCCTTTATAAACAGCAACGACGCACTACACACTTTGTCCACCTGCTGAGACGACCTTTAATCTTTAAACTCCATAGCTTCCAACTTCTGGGCGAACTTTTCAAGGGCAACATTGAAGGCCACTTTGACCTCAGCACGAAATTCCTCATCCATCAATACTCTCCTGGCTCTTCGGTCAGATTCCACTCCACCCACACCTGCATAAAATGAGTCAGCTCTAGCTCGAGCATCAAGAAAAAATGAAGAAGGAAATGGGAGAAATACAAACCTCAGCTCCCTTCCCGCACAGTTTCTCGGTCATAACCTCGATGATTCTCTCCGCTGCACTTCTCTGCGAGAAATTAGCATATGCTTTCCTCACTCTACGAACAGGCGAAAGCGTAGATCAAAGTCGAAACTTGCTCTCGACTGCTCCCGACTGAGGTATCATCAAGAGGGAAAGGGGGGTGGAGTCACATACCTCCTCCATAATCTCCTCCACAGCCTCCACCTCCTCCACCTCAGTCTCCTCATCGATAGCATCATCCACCAACTCCAAACACAAACTAACCCCTCTCCCCCTCTTATCCGCCATCCTAAAGAACTCCCCCAGAATCTCCCAATTCCCCGGCGTCATAATACTCGGCCGAATCAACAGCGTCAACTCTCTTAACCTCTCATACGCCTTGATAACCCCCGCCAATCGCGGAATCTGCGTGATATCATGCTCGAAATCCATTTCCCAAAGTGTAGGCGTGACATTGATGACAATCTTCCTCACATTCTCGCAAAGTTCTCTGGTACGGAGGAGGGTGGAGTATACCGCGAAGGCCTTCTTCTCTCGTCGTTTGAGGGAGGAGTCGGCGTAGCATTTTACTTCCATGTAGGCTTCGGAGGAGATGATGGGTAGTGCTTCCTTGAATACTCTCTTGCACGTCAGAAGCAAAGGGAAGCTCTCGACGTTCTCCCAGCGGAGACCTCCTCTTCGGGATCCAATTTTTTCATCGCCGTGGACAAGGAAATCGGGAATGTTGTACTCGGGACTGCGGCGACGGGAGAGGATGAATGTCCATGTGTAGATGAGATTCCTGATTTCGGAGGGGAAGGAGAAGAAGGGGAAGTGGGTTGTGGGGAATCCGTTGGTGGGTGGTGAAGGTGACGAGATGTCCATGGTTGTGGGTAGTTTTGAGTCCATTTCGAAGAATGAGTCGTAGATATTTTGACTGGAGTGATGACCTTCAATGAGCATGTATTAGCCTTGAATGTTGAGGGGTCGTGTCGGGGTCGTGTCTTGAAGTAGGAGCGCGTTGCGGGGTGGCATGTGGGGGCGAAAAACACGAATTTCGACGTGGTCACGTGTTGGTCATCTTTTACACCCGCAGGTGGACTTCTTCATTCGTTATTTTACCTTCTATTTTGATTTCTCTTTTGCAATATTAGTCGTGAGCACGGATTGGGTTGCGTGATGGCAATATTTGGTCTATTCAAGCCCCTCTTAGGTCAAGTGCAACAAACAATATACCAAGAACTGGCTAGAAGCAGTGTGGAATGCAACTGCCCTGTTTGCTCATTTACAAACATAGCAGTAATTTGACAAGTATTGCTCTAGTTCTACGTATTAATTTTCACGAGGAACAATATAAGCTTTGGTCCAAGAAATCCAAGGTCACTAGTGCTAACCTTCTCGTTGATTTCTCGTCCGAAGTCTTGCAAGACGGGTCTTGTCGCACATCGTAGTTTGGGGGCACATAAGCAAAGATGCCATAAATGTGGGAAACACCCATAAGTCCATGGAATCCCTAGATTCCAAAAGTTCATGCGCTTGGCTTCCTTTCCCCAGGACGATATCACTTTGATTCAGAGAAATAGACCTACTATCTGGGAAAAAGGTATTGAACTCTAATAGACCCTCTTGTCTAGACTTCTATGGGGGTATCTCGCCCCAGAGTAGCATTCCTTGAACCTACCCCATCAAGTCAACACCCACCATTCTAAGCGCGTCAACCGCCCATTCGGGATATTTCGTTTTATCATCTGCGTGCAAATCCTTGAAGAACTGCTTCAAGAAATCGGGATATCGGTCTTCAATGATCGCCTTCCGAACATTCCGCATCAACTCTAATTGATACCAAACATTGTGCATGGTAAGAAGATGGGCTCCAACAGTTTCCTTCCCTGCGATATGACTGATGAAAGCCCGAGTGATGTTCAGACCACCATCCCCCTTCCGGCAGCATAAACAACCACAGCCATCTTCCACTGGTCCGAAGTCGCTCGCATACTTTGCGTTTCGCAAATTTAATACTCCGTGCTTCGTAATGGCGTTTCCGAATCTCGCGGTGCGGGTCGGCCAGACGCAGTCAAACATGTCGGCTCCCAGAGCAACACTCACCACCAAGTCCTCTGGATAGCCAATTCCCATAACATACCTTGGTTTTAATTCGGGCAGAAGTCCTGTGCAGGTATTGACCACTTTGCAGTAATCGGCCTTTGCTTCTCCGCCGCTCAGCCCTCCAATGGCTATTCCAGGTGTGTTTCGCGCAACCATTGCTTCGCAGCATTCTTTTCGCATTTTGAGATCTAGTCCGCCTTGTATGATGCAAAACAGATTTTGGGTGGTTGGGTTTGCGTGTGCCGCTATGCAGCGGTCCAACCAGCGGACACTTCTCAGCATGGCTTCCCGCATCCGCGCAGCATCGGGCGACGTAGTAACCAGGACATCATCCAGTTGCATTATAATATCGCTCCCTATCGTGTTCTGCAGGCTGATGGAATGTTCGGGCGTGAGGAGCATAGGGGAGCCATCGTGGGGACTGAGGAATCGGACGCCGTCTTCTGTGATATTTGCTAATTTGAGGAGACTGACCATCTGGAACCTGGCGCATAGTAAGACTCGAGAAAGGAGGTAGGCGAATCTGCTGACTATTGTAGAACGTACTGACGTATCTGTTATACTCAGTATATTCTGATAACATCCATCAGACATAGCTACTACATCAGCTGACCTATGGTCATCTTATCCAGGCTTCAAACCCAAATGATATGTGTTGTTGAGACATAATCGGCAGCCGGTGGCCTCGAGTTGTTCGGGCGTCAATCCTTTGAGGGAAGCTTGAGTTGCGACTGGCATAAACAAGGGGAGTTGGACGGGACCATGGGGAAGCGTGAGGTTGGCAGCGCGGGCCTGGGTAGTCTGGACTTGAATGGTCACTATGAGTTTTATGCGCTTGAAAGGGGGAGACGAGGAGGCAGAGGCAGCTTACAGAGCAGCGGGCGACCAATTCAAATGTCAAGGCTGATGGCATGGGAGCCGGTGTGAAGGTGGTCATGGTGGGCGCTGGAGATGTTTGTTGTTGGCGGGGTTCGCTGGTTGGAAGGAAAGATTTCGTGGCCGATAAGGGTCGGCGGGAGAAGGGGCGGGGCATATCCGAGACACCAAAAATAAGAAATAGGGGCTTCGTTGGTGCTTGTGATGTGCCTCCCGATTCCGGGAACCAGGTTCCCTTCGAGGAGAAACAAGAAACAAGACACAAGTTGCCACAAGCTGCAACAAGCTGCCACAAGCTGCCACAAGCTGCCACAAGTTGCCACAAGTTGCCACAACATCTGCGAACCATCCTTTTCCCCGATTTCCCAGGGACCAACCTCGCTCCCAGCCGTCGCGTGGATGAAGTTGTGGACGCTGATTCCTCCAATTTCATCAATTTCATCAATTTCATCAATTTCATCAATTTCATCGTGGCATTATTTAGCTGGTTATATTTGCATTCAAAAAACAGCACCTTCCCAGTATGGATAAGTATCCCTCCGAAGCTATCAACGTATACTCCGTACAGGGGTAAATGATTGTTAATCGCTCCGAGTGGATTTAACTAATTCAAGAC
>LLCD01001192.1:0-12170 GCA_001414355.1 Hymenoscyphus salicellus
CTTATGAGATCTCGGTATGCCCGTCGGGCATGCCGGCAGGAAAGAGTTTTTCACGGTAGATGGATGCGGCAATGGTTATTGCAATGTTGTATATATGTGTGCCTTCTACTCTTGTAGAGAGAAGACAACGAATTCAAGTCTTTTACTCTTGCCCTCTGAAGTGCAGCATTCCAACAAAGATTTCTTGAGATGATCAAACTACTAGAACGCGAGAAGAATCAGGAACAAAGTGGCGGGCAAACATTTGAATTAGTCCACCGCGAGGACGAGGGGTCAAGAGGTACAGCTAGATGGGTGAGAAAACACTCAGATTATCCAGATGCTGCAGCCCAAGCAATGGTTGGACTAGAGAATCTAGAACGCATAGGAAATTAATAAGTAGCCCCCGAGTTAACGATTAAGCTGCCAAGCTTGTCGTACGAGTAAGCTATTAAGTCATAAGTAAGCTTTGATTTTACAAGTAACGTACTAACATGTAAGAGTCACGAGGTAATGGCGGGTAAGCTATAGTTACCTACTAATTCTTAACCCCTACATCGAGAGGAGGAGTTACTCATAGAACAGAACCATCAGTTCTTTTTGGCCCCAAATCGAAACCGAGTAAGCCATGGGTTACTTGCAATTACGAGTAAACCAAGAGTAAACCAAGAGTAAGCCATGGGTAACCCACGGCTTACTCATACTCGTGAGATAGTTATAAAATCATCGCAACAACAAAACTATCACAGTGCTGTTGGTAGGTCACCTACCATTAGCCGAGACAACGAAAGCCCCAACGACGCAATTGCAACTACCTATCATTGATTCCACAGAAGCCAATTCCGAAACCTAGAGCCTAACTAAGTACCTTGTAAAATTCTCAAGTAAGTCAACCTAACTATTCCATACCATCCCTTACACCACCTAACAGGTCCACCAGGTTCACAGACGGGAGGGACAAACTTCCAAGTAAAACCCCCCACCAACAGCAACAAAAAAGTGCCATAATTAGAGTCATTAAGTTTCATCTTCAACTCCATTCGAAATCTTCGAGCATACTCTCCAACTTTCATGATTCTCCCAAGCCCACCTTGGGGGACAAGCAGCATTTTGGTTTGAAGATAATCTACACTTCAGGGATAAGTTACACTTTAGGGATAAGCAGCACTCTGGAAACGGGGAAGGAAAGGAGATGGGGAAATGCAAGACTCTACTTTAACAAAAGAACAAGACGAAGACTGGGAGAATACCAAATATTGTCATATTCTTCAAACGACCATGAACCATCCACAATAATCACAGAAGCGCAAGAGACGACAAGTTTTCATTATGAATGTCATTTTCTTTTCGATGAGGTTCGAATCCCTCCCACCTACGGAATTTTTGTCTTCTATGCATCAAACATCAAAGCATCTAGGTCTTCGAATCCCATGTCGCAAAGGCAATAAAGGAATGTATAGGAAGCAGAAGTAAAACCATACCCTCTACTTCCACATACCAGCTTTTCCGCCATCTCCGCGCTACCAAATACAGTATTTCCAGGTGAATTAACGAGCATCTACTCAATCATATCGACATCATCACCTACTGGCGCAGAAGCAGTGGCCGGCGCAGCACCCGAATCAGTACCATTTCCCTTGTTTCCCCAGTAATCTTCCATCTCCGCATCAAGCTCCTCCTGTGTCTTCTTTGGTCTACCATCTCTCGCGATTCTCTCTCCGCCACCACGACCGCCACGTCGTCCTCCGCCGCGCTCCTCTCTTCGTGCGCCTGGTCTTCTACCATCTCTTCGAGGGCGTTGGGGACTGCGTGAGCGGCTACCCCGACCTGGAACATATCGATCCACGTTGCTAGGTGGTGGCCCACTAACATCGGAATGGCGGATTGGGGATTCGGATCGGCTTCTGCCTGGTGGGAGGGTAATTCGGTCTGCCAATGGACGAGGTGGGGCATAGACTGAATCAAAGGGATTTCGACGAGCGGGGCCTGAAGGTACGGAGGTGAGACGAATTGGTTGACCTATAATTTGTTAGATTTGCCCAAAGGAAATTGATTGGACTTTGGTACCCTTTGCATTGGCACCATCAAACTCTCGAATGGCACTTTTGGCGTCTTCGGGGGATTCGTAAGTTACATAGGCTGTGCCCTCGGAACGACCTGCGCGGTCATAGGTGAGAACGAGCTTTGTGACTGGTCCAATTCGGTTGAAAAGATCCTGTGTAATCCATGAGTACAATTTCGCATGTTCTTGTTGGGTGTCCCTACGTCCAAGTCCTCCTCCGTCAAGTCATAATGTAGGTTGTCAACTCTAAGCTTAGCGCTTGCGGATTCGCTGTAGAAGTTAGCGGAAGGAATCGAGTCTTGCGAGGGTTGTTCATACTATGATCGTTCGGGGGTATATCGTCTTTCATGTCGGATGTTGGGGCGTCGTCCAGCTGGGTATCTATGAGCGCAAAATTCCAGGAAGCAAATCGGATTTGCATACAGTGATCGTCGAACTTATCGTGAACCCACTCGCTGCGAGGAAGTTAGCATGGCGCTGGCACAAATAGTGACATGGGAAACATACGAGTCAATGTTTCTACTTTCATCTCGAGTCGACTGTGCGTAGAGAGGAGGCCCGGGTTAGCTGATATGTTCAATATAGGTACTTTCCTAGACCAGCCTGGAAGGTCATCGAGTGCGGTGGATTCGACTGCGACGAGGCCCGAGGAAGTTTTGGGAGAGCAATTATGTATAGGAGGAGGGAAAAGGTGTATCAACCTAGACAAGGCCGAAAGTTAGCAAACATGAGTCTGGGCGCCTCGATTGATTGGGGATGCTTCCTACCTTTCTTACGCCATCACGAGGATAGTCATTACGGTCGTTTCTGCGGCCACCTCGGCGTCCTCGAGATCTGCCACCACCTCGCTGCGAAAAGGCGTCAGTTGTCTTGTTCGAAGGTGGTGCAAGGCTGAAACATTTGAACAGTCGGGACTGGACTTACGTGACGTTCTGATACGATTTCGTCGAGTGCGCGATCCATCTTGCAATGTTGCAGATGGCCTGAGGAGGTTGTTGAGGTGAGATTAAGGTAAAAAGTTGGAAAGGTGTTGTGGAATGGCGGCTGATGGGTGTTTTGGGGTAACTTTTGATACAAGTAAACTTCAACCTGCAGCAAGCTGCGCGAGTCAAGTGCACGTGACAGCCACCTAGAACTGAAGACGGTCAGAGAGTGAAGGTCCCTTCAGATTGCAGTTGCAGTAAAAAGGAAGATCTATCGCATTTGGAGAAACATAATAATTATACGAGATTTCTGTTCCGTTTTTTCTCCGTTGTCAACCCTATCTTACAGCTATTTACAAATAATGTACAACTTCTAGTTGCAGAGAGATCCCCAAACACCGTTCAGATATGCAACACACTTTTTGTATAATTAGAAAGGCGCTCCATTTACCTTTGAAAAGTTGATTCCTCGGTTTTGGGATCTGCCTCCTTGAAAGCAACGCACGGGCGAACGCTTAAGGAGGCGACTTTCCGAATTGACGGGTCTTCAGGTTCTGTTTCCTCAACGGACTCTGCTTTTTCCCCAGTCAATTGCTCCAGCCTGTTTTCGTCCGCATCGGAAGCAGCTAACGGGTCGTACGAATATATATATGAAGCAGGCATATCGATCTTTGTGGTAACTTCAGGCCCATCTTGATGGACTCTTTGCCGTAAAAACATGCCTGAATATGATTGGAATCCAAAATGACCCGGTCGGAAAGCCAACTTTTTGTCCTGCCCCACAACATTTTTCCCTACGTCAGGTATCGTATCAACGGTATCTCTGGCCGTACCAAAAGTAACGCTCTTGACCCACGGGTCAGATAGCTTGATATGATATCCACCGGCCTCCGGCAGCAAAGCCTTCTTTCTGACAAAGAATCGTATCCAGGAACCAGGCTCAGCTATATTTCCCAAAGCTGACGCTTGCTGCTCTTCTAGTGATTCGCCAGAAAACTCCAAGTCCGTTCCATCAGTATGAGTGTATGTCGTTTGAGGATCCAATGAAAGAAGGCCTTGCTTTTCGCCCCAACCTCCCCCACCACTTACTAGAACAAATCAGTCAAATTCGGTTTATGTTATAACATTTGCGGCACCATCGCAGTAGAACTGAACTTACCAACTCGACAAAATCTAGCACCCCGTTTTAGCCAATAACCAACGCTGTCTACACCAAGATAACCTAGGCTATTAGAATCTTGGACTCTACCTCGAGTTCCAAGCATCATTTTTTCGAACTTTTTGTCTGCCAAAGGACCAGTTGGATCAGGAGCAATAGCTTCGGGTACAATCAATGCCCACACCTCGGTTGTCTTCTTATTTGCTCTTTTCTGATGTTCCACGTACTTGTTGACAACTTCCTCCAACTCGCGAGATGCAGGCCCAACACCATCTTCAAAATCAAGCTGGCGCACAATATTTCCAAGTCCACTAGTTATCCGCCGAGCACGAGTAATGGGGGTGGCAGCTATGAAAGTACGGGGTTTATCCGAAATCATGTCATTCAGGGCGTTGATAACCTGGTTAGCCTTTTCCTTCGATTTGACTTGAACAAATGATCTCTCAGATCTCTCTTTGGATTCCGGAGATTGCATTTTCCATCTTGATACAAGGAGTGTCGATTTCCTTCCGTTTGTGAATAAAGTATTTGCCAAAGGCATATCGATTTTTGTTGAATCATTACTCGATGCCACAGTTATTGTGGATAACATTTCCAAATTGCGAGTTGATGAGGCAACCTGATCATCCCATAAACCAGGGAGTAGCAAGTCCGACCGACCTGAGAGAATAGAAATCCCCGGATAAGGGATCGCTCTTTCATGAAAGACATATGGAAGATAGTCGAAGGGGAAAGACACCTGATCTATGCAGGCGCAAACAACGTCAAGCTCGAGGGGCGGAAGGCCTTCGGTTTGAGCTCTTGTGAGTCCTGAAAGTAAATCTGAAATGAAAGCCGGTTCCTCGATCCATTCTGCAAACTCAGGCGTTGCCAATATGACGACTGCCCAAGGGTTCGTTTGCATCGCCGACCATTTTGGGTTGGATGATCTCCACCTCTTCTTCACTGTCCGTAAGATCTTTTGTCTGATCTACATGAATATAAGTACATGCTAATGGGGAAGTCAAGAGCAATTCCTACGAATCTATTGGCCGTGGAGGCTAGAAAGGTTGCCTGACTGGAATGATCCGCGATGTCACTTGGTTGTTGATGGTAGGCTAGTTGATGGACTCTTCCAGATGATAGGACGCTGCAGGTGGTTGAAAAGGGGTACCGCTTAGATATGCATGGATGGATAGTGTTTGCTCTTCTTAGACATCTTGTCGAGAGAGGACCTCTCGTGATCATAAGCCTGGTAGCCATTTGATAGAGAGCCATTGCGAGAAGGTGCTTGTCCTTGACGCCGATGTAGGTAAATTTAGAACGGAGGCGGGAGAAGTTAGAAGGCTTGGCAACACCTCAATCACGTGTAACCTTTTAATTTTGCTTCATATTTTATTGCTCACCTTTTGTACTTGCAGCATAACTTGTTCGATAGTAATGGTATACTAAGATGCAGGCATATGATGACAATTATCCATCTTTTACGTTGCCAACTTTAGAAAAAGGTAGGTGCTACAGAATCCCAAGCAGCCTCTTGTGTTACAGGCGCTAGAACATCTGCAGAACATGCAGAAGAGCGGTCGGTGAAACCGAAATAGAAAACCTCGGCTTCCCCTTCGCCGATGCAGCCCAGAAGCAAGCCACAGAGAGAAGGTTGCAAAAAGTTGCAGGAAAAAAAATCAATTGACAGGGAAACCTGGGGTACACGTTGGGGGTTCTCTATTGAGATTTCGAATCTCCCGGAAATTCTGAAAAGGGCTGAAAGTGGAAAGACCCGTCATGGTTTCCGAGTACAGATCCTTTGCCGATAGGGCGCCGATCGTCGATTGCGATCCTCAGATGCCTGGGACTGAAAATCTGTTGATTGACAAATTAATTGTGAAATCATGACGACCGTTGTGCTGTGAAGTTGGTGAAATTTGCGAGACATATGGAGAGCCGATGGGGTCAAAATAAATATCAAATCTTGAAGCACCACCCCTTGCTCAGATCGAGACCCCACTCATACACTCTACTGTTGACAAGTCGCCCATTTGACAGGCTCACAGCTGCCGAATGCGGAGATGTGAACGATACAACGAATCCTATAACCCGGCTTGGGACGCATCATCCCTGCTGCTGCAGGCAATCTGCCATCGAAATTGAGGAAAAAAGACTTGAGAAATGAAATGGACAACTGAGCGCGTATCGTGAAATGAGATATCTCCGCAAGGCTCCTCTCGAAGGCGAATACTTCGGTTTATCTACGAAAAGAATTGAAGGGAGAAATTTGACGGAAAGAAGCACTTTTATGTACAGCCAGACGGGTACTTGTTGTCTCGGAAGTTTCCTCGCCAGCGACTGGACAACTCAGACGAGTAAATTGGAGACCAGCGTATTTATCGTATCGTATCCATCCCAGTTCTCGTCAACATGGTTCCCCTAGAAACAACCTGGAAAACACGATCTTGATCTTATTTTTAATTTAGCCTTGTCCTGTTTAATTACCAGTATGTAGATTAGGGGTCTGGTGTTCCTAGGATAGGGTTCAGCGAAGGCCAACAGATGACCCAAACTCTGGCAAGAACCCAGGAAAAGACAGCACATCCTGACTGAATTGGGAATTTGTTTGGAGAGTTAGCATCTAGCATGAGGAAGCTAGATTCTGAAGCAATGAGTAAAACGAAAGACTTGTTTTGAAAGAAAATGCAAGTAGAGTAGGCATCCGACTTCTCTGTTTGGATTGATAATGTTTTAAGAAATTAGTTAGGAGAATGAATAAAGACGGACCTACTACCAAAGGCACAATTATTAGTTTCAAATTGTTTCTCCCCATGTTCAGCTACAAGAGGCTCTCTCTGGTAAGGATTGAGGTTGTTAACCATGTACAACACCATCCAGACACTCTCCTACTGTACTCTGCATCTGCAGTGAGAGTAAAGTGCAGGTGTGCTCGGACCATCTGAAAAAGTTTCTAACCTAAAAAGTTGTTTCCTTTGCAGGTGGAGAGTTGCTGTCACGTGGATCGGTTCTCAGTGGATCCCCACCCTAAAAGAGAGCGGCGCAGGATATCCCCTTCCACGGTCGGTTCTCCCTCATTGTCCATTCTCAACACCATACATCTATTACCAACCCTTTTGGCTGCACCACCCTCTCTGTCTCTCCGATCTGGCAGAGATTTGGTCTAAATTTGGCCGTCCGTTCCTTAACCAACACTCCTTTTCCATATTCCGATCTCAGGAGCTCACCATTGCCACCATTTCGACCGCCCTAACTTGACCTTTAACCCTCCTTCCCCCAGCCAACCAACCCCAACTCCACGACCACAACAAGTGCGCATTTGGCGACAGCAGCACTCTTTCTTTCATGCGGCTGGTCTTATCATTGATATCAGGGCTCGCTGGATAGGCAAGCGTGTCGTGTCTGCGCCGAGACTTCGTCGTCCTCACCTTCAACACGACAGCTCGCTCGTTCGCCGCCTTCATCTCACCTTGAAATCTGACCTCCACATCTCCATCTTCGAGTTCTCGATTCCACCACTACAACCACCCTCGAAGACTGCACATTCTCCTTGTCGCACCTCCACATCACCAAGCACTCCCACTTCTGCCCATTCTTAATGCGCCTGTTTTAACTGGGGTATTGACGTTGGCCGTCGTACGGGTCTCCAAACCATGGCCACCACGGAGCGAGGGTTGAGTGGCCGGTTGTCCATCAATCCCACAGAACTTGACCTTCGACCTATGACCGCGGGTGCCATTGGCAGCACATCACCTACAATGTCTGATCCCCAATCCCCCCGCCTGCACACCGGCCCTCTTCCTCTCCCATCCTTTGTTTTCCCTGCCAAACCTCCTCCAAGAGGCATGTCATCTTCAGCACCATCATCCTACTCGAGAGCCTCCGGACGACGACCTGTATCCGCGATCGAATTGAAAGGACACGCCGAGATGTCACCAGAGCGAGATAGTCTGCAAACACCAGAACTTCCTGCCTTTTCTTTTGGTACCAGATCTACGAGTCCTCCATCATCTCCGCGATCCCGCAACATCCCCACGAGACCAGGAGGAGCACACCAACGAGGCACAAGTGAGTTTATCGGAGGCGATGGAGCAACTGGCAAGAGCACCACACCAATGTCAACTTCGCCAACCAAAGGTGATGACGCTCTCCCTCAACCCACTGGTTTCGGCCCACCTGGAGGACGACGAGGTCACCGACATGTCAGATCGGCTGCTATCTCCTGCCACGACCTTACAATGATTCTGAAGCCCCCCACCAGTCCCATCGCTGTCACTCGTGGCAATTCCGCACCTTGTTCCCCTGCTGGAGATCATGAGTTGCAACAATCGACACTTCCTGGTTCTATGGACGAGGCTATGGCACGAGGAGCTGAAGAGGCAAATCTCGCACCACCTACTCCAGACGCAAGCAATGATGCTGCAAGAGAGCCATTGAGAGCATTGAATCGCGCTCGTGTTGGATTCTCGGACAATGTCGAAGTAATTCCTCGCCCATTGTCAGTTGTATCTTCAGATAGCTCGTCAACAGTTCGACAAGGTCATTCCGTCTCTAACAGCATATCTTCCATCATTTCATCTGGAGCCTCTCCTACACCAACGAAGGAAAACCGTGGTCTTTCTTACTCTTCTCGCAGAACTATGGATACCCGTCCCCGCACGGCAGAGCCAGTCTTGGATCGTGAGAGCACGGAAGCACGAGATCCGCCAAAGCGTCGCAACTCCATTCCCCTCCTAATGGAAGCTGCCAATACATCGATATCCGAACCATCTACCCCCAGATCAGCCAAGAAATGGACTTTCTTTGGTCACGATTCCTCCAACTCAGGTGATGGATCTCCAAAATCACGCCCTACTAGTTCTGGATCTGGAGGCAAAAACCGCAAATCAGTTCTCGTTGAGTCTGTACCAGCAGGAACAAATGCTGATGTACCAATGCCATCAATTGAACCCACCAGCTCTCGACGCTCTTCAATCTCAAGAAAGCCAAGCAAGAAGCAAAAGAAGGTTCGCAGTTGGGCCGGATCGATTTTGTCTCGCAAGACTCGTCAACGCAGCCAAAAGCAAAAACTCAGTCGACGTTCTCCAACCCCTCCTCACAGGTCCTACCCCGCCATTGACGAAACATCATCGAGATTCGAGTCCACCTACCCTGAGTATCAAGTACCAACACCTGATCCTGAGAATGACATCGCTTCTTGGAAACCACGCAAGCTCCCACCTCAAGATGATGATTCCACCAGTGCAATGATCGATCTCGACGCTGCCTTGGGGCCTTTCAATACCCCTTCAAGCTTCGGCGATGATTGGGAGACTTCACAGAAGACCAACCCAAAGAAGAGAGCTATGCATAGCGCTGCTGGTTTGGGAGGATTTGCAGGACCTGGTATGCATTATCATCGACGTGCAGAAAGTGCCCCCGAGTTTGAGAGTCCAAGTCCCCGGTTTGGTTTGCATCGTCTCGGAAGCAATTCGACCATGGCTATGGAAGACGTTTTCGAAGAGGATGAAGATGAATGGGAGGATGCCAAAGTCTCGTCCGACAAGGAAGATGCTACGAATGGAACCGATGATGATGTCAACACGGGTCTAGGAATTGATATCAAGGTTGAGGACTTTGAAGACGCTGATTCTGACAGAGCTTTGAGTATGGAAACGGGATCGATCAATCGGGGTATGAAGCGAAAGGGTAGCAATTTGAGTGAGGGAGACCGCAATACCGTTGGAACCGCAAAGTCTGAGCATTCTGGTACTTCTTTGCTTGACGAGCCCATCATGGAGGAGTTCACAAATCCACTTGAAATCATTGATGACTCGGCTTCTTCTCGACCAGATTCAAGAGCTAGATCTTCAGATTCGACTGCAACCCCACCTTTCCGCCCCCGATCTGGCAATGAACTTGCTCCCGTTGAGGTTCAGCACTTTAACCTTCAACCATTCGGTCGCCAACCACCGTATCTCACTCCTACTAGTCCTCTCTCTGCAACCCAATCTTCGTTGCCCTCACCAAGATCGCCTTTCTCGTATGATGCTCAGCGAATCTCAACAGCACCATCGTCGGTTACAGACGAGCAAGGATTTCAATCACTTTTACTTGGAGAGCCTGGACCGGAAGTCAGACACTCTATCGACGAGAATGTACCATCGCTTTCAAGCAGCAATTCGACCATGACCAGAGATAGCGGTTACCCAGGTGCTCAAAACCCTCAATTTCGGGATGGACAGCGATCTGCCTCGTTATCTTCTGCCGCTGTTACCCGTAAGCGCTCAAGCATGGCAAGTTTGTCTCGACTCATTAGCAGCTCTCACGGAGAAAAGAGCAAGCTAAATATCGAATCTCGTGTTCCAACTGCAGCAACCATCGATTCCGAAAAGAAAGAGAAAAAGGGCAAACGAATCAGTCGATTGATGCAATTCTTCAAAGCCAAGGATACCCCAGCTGCTTGAGCGTGCAGTCTGTCCCGGTACCCACGAAGTATCCGTTGTTACTTGCAGGAGACACCGGATCCAATATGGGTGTAGCAAAATGCTTATACCATATTGATGTGTTAAAATTATGAACAAATATTGTCGATATGCATATTTCCTTTTCGAGCTCACACCTTTTTCTCAACAAATTTCTGTCTATTCATCAAAGTGGCGCTTAAACGATTCTCCGGCAGTGGGCATACTACACCTCTGCAGCACATAAACCTAGAGAGTTTTCACTCAATACAATCCGGCATATGCATTTGGACCCGTTTGGCCTTTGGCGTTGGAGATTACCTGGATGTAGAATGAAAGATTTGAAATGTTTCCGAACCCCCGGGGTCTTTTTTTTTTTTAATGATGATAGGATGGAAATTTTCTCTACACATGGCATGGAGGTACACACAAAGATTTTAGTGGATTTTCTTCTACTTGGGTGCTTCTGTGTGGCAACTGGCTTTTTGGCCCTGACGGTTAGAATAGGGGAAGTCATTTGTGGTGTTGTTATTTTTTCTTCTTTTTTCCTTTCTCTTTTCAATTCGTTTCTCACTTTGTGGCAATGGGGGTGGGGGGTTTGATAAACTAGGGTTTGGCGTATTTGATTGAAACAATCTGGCGCTCTCTGTCTTTTGATCTGTTTGGTTGTTCTTTCTTTTTTAAGGAGAGATGGACGCCGAAGATTGGTTAATAGGCATTTGAGCGGTTATGCTGGATATGCTGTCTAGTACACTGGGACGCTCGCACATTGATGCTGATGCGAAATAATGAATATAACATATGTAAATTATGATGTGTCTTTGAATTGCGTTTGTAAGTGATATGATCTGTGCAGCATCTTAAAAAGGTAGGAGAGATTTGTAGAGGATGGTAACCAAGGGGTATTGTGCTACTCTACTGAGGATGTTTTTGGTTACTATTTTCAGTTGCGGGTTGGGGCAATTTGTCGCAATTGATTTTTTTTTCGATCGCTCGTGGGTATGCTGGCGGTTGGCAAGTAGCCCGAGGGGTATCCTCTTTATATTAACTTAGTTGGGTTGAGTTGATGTTTAGCCAACAAGTCAGCTACCAAAATTTGGGGAACCAAAATCGGGTGTAGTTAAGCTAGTAGTTAGCTGGTAAGCTGGTAAAAGTTTGGGGGCTAGAAAGGAATGTTGTAGATGAGCTGTTGGTTTAGTTCGTAAGCTAACAAGTAATAGGTAAGCTGCCAAAAGTTTAGGAGATAAAATCAATGTTGCCAGCAAGCAGGATGGCATTTAAGGAAAAACGGCAAATGCCGACGGGAGTTCTCAGCCTCGGCTTCGATTGAGGTTAAATCACAATCAAGCTCCACCAACTTTAACCCAGCAACACTTGACCCTCCCATCCACAAGCACGACACCTACCCTGAACCACCTTTTTCAACACCGAATTCAGAGCCCATTTCACACTTCAAGATTATTCAACCACAAAGAACTAAATCCCCTTCCAAGAAATCTCCCAACCAGAAATCAACCAAAACAATGTCCTCAAAATCAAAATCAAGCAAACCTTCCAAATCCTCCTCCTCCCGCAGCTCCTCGCCCACAAAAAGAATCCTCACCGAACTCTCAGCCTACACC
>LLCD01001193.1:0-12160 GCA_001414355.1 Hymenoscyphus salicellus
GGGGGGGGGGGGGGGGGGAGCGATCAAAGTGTGGAGAATACAGGGCACTACGCTATAATGCCCTGTAACGCTGCTCTGAAGCAGAAGCTAACGCGAGGGTTTTATTTCAGTGATCTCTCTGTCTCTGTAAATTAGGTCCCAGAATCTCCCCTACAGGTTGACTTCACCCCCCTCCCCCCCCAGTCCAATAGCTTCAGGGTATCACCGCATTTTTACAGGGTAGTTGCGAACCAGACCAGAACCGTTCAGGCGTTATTGCGGGGCGCGACAACAGCAACAGCAACAGTCGAGTTTCGACTTCTGATTTCACCATTAATTCCTTCACATTTGACTTCAAGACAAACAGGAAGATCTTTGCGCCCTAGATCGAACGCTCGTACTACGACAATCGTGACACACAGTGAGATACTGATATCTAGTGAGCTACTGATAGCCGCACGTCGTTTGAGCGAGCACCAAGGGGAAGAAGGGTGGACCACGAATACGATACTGACTGGACTCGCGAGACAATAGGTTATGATTAAAATACAGCAATGTGTTTAATTAATCGATGAAGAGTCATAAGTATGTCTGCATTTTTGGGGAAAACCGATAAGTAGATAATGTTGGTGCTACATCGGCGGCATGTAAGAGCGTACAGGCAGGTAAGAATTAAGGCCATGTCAGAATGTATAGAATCGTAATCAAAGATAGTCAGGCGAGAGGGCTTAAGCAAGTAAAAATACAAGTAAGATAGCAGCCGGAATTAAGCCGAGATGTGGAAATCCAAAGGCATGGTGCCGGGGATAGTAAGATCTTTTGCAGTGCACCTCGCTTTTGCAAAGTGCCATTCGCGAAAAGTAATCAGAACCTAATTCCTCCGTGATCGGCACTTGGCTGCCTTTTTGCATTTACTGTTTTTTCGATTGATTGATAACCCATCTTGTTGATTTTGTTCTTTGGCATCAAACCCAAATAATACTTTTTGGCCGGCTTTAATGAATTAAATCTAGATATCCAGCATTGAAAGGATCTTTTCCAGTAGGTATTATTTGTACGAGGCAATAGTGATCTTCAAAAAATAGACAGGACGAGAATCAAGATAGATCTTGACAAGCTTCGTCACCCAATTCCGGGGTTCTGTCAACCTTTCCACATGTACCGGGAACCCCACGCTCACCACGCCACAGCGTCAGCAACTGTGCTACCTCCCACCCCCGAGCTTATTTTTCAAACAGTGAGTGTGGGATCGGAAGCATCGCAAATCCACTATAAACCTGCTTGTGCGAACGGACTTTCCAGAAGACCGTAAAAGCACGAGTTGATATTCAACGGACTTAATTCTAACCGGCTTGATATTTGAGCCGTGAACATCAAGGTGTGTTGTTACACCACTTTTACATATTGGATAACTTGCAGTCGAGGAGACGTATCATTTCACGCACGTGAGGTACCCGAGAAGGGAAATCTTCGAGCCGACGATCATACTAGATTTCGGGTTATTAGGGAAGGATTTCGGCCGAGTACATTCATGATGCGACGGATAGAGATCGGTGGGGTCAACATAAAACTTGAAAGAACTATTGGAGCCCCAGAGTTCCAAAGAAACATGGACTCTCCCTAAACGAAAACCCTGTGGTTTCATGGCAGTTGTGTTTCTTCAAATTTTATTTTGAATTGGAGTTGGAGTTCAGCCAAGGGTGCTTTTGAACACTTCGAATTGAGTAAGCGGAGCTCAATGTTGAATCTCCATTGAACTTCCTTTCATAATGAGTACGCGACTTTAGGGTCTAGAATTCTTTTTTTAAATTAAAAACTTACGATATAATCGTGGAAAGACGAGTGATTACCATGCTATTTGTCAAACGACAGCCAAACAAGGCTTGCTATTGGCTAAGAGAGCCTGATTTCATCAAGTTTCAGTTCAAGGTAATTGGCTCCAGGTGAAGATTTGCGGAACATTTTACTGAATTCAGCTATCGTGACAACTCTAAGTGCCGGTTTTTTCCTGTGGTGCGGTTCCCACCTCCGGTGTAGCAGTTATTTTGTGCAACATATATGTTCACGATCACCTTATACCTCGCAGCTGGGTTCAACCTTGTACCAATTTGACAAGCTACCACATGCAGTGCATTGTTGTCCAATATGCACCTCATGATTGTCAAGCTTCCAAGGGAGTCGATGCCGAACTTATAGTTGCTCCGAGTTCAGCTTCCAAATGTTCATCCGCGACGGAGCAAGAAATAAACTCCATTATGAGCCAAACTGTACCTTTCAATGATCACTTCCCTAGATATATATCTGTGATGGACGCGCCGATAGGGTTAAATTCCATACAGAACCATCTCCTTCCAACAATTGACTTGCCGAGATCCCGTGCTATTTTCAAACTTTGACAAAATGCATTCTCTCCAGATGATGTTCTTAGCTTTATTCATTATGTCGAATTTCGTTGTGGCAGCTCCTGTTGAAGAGACGAGAGCAAAGCGAGGAAACGACTTGGTTGTTAGACAAGAAGAACGCAAAAGAATACATGCCCGAAAAGAGTGGTTAGTGGTAACTTATTTTCATGTGAAACGCGCTATATACTCACACAGACACCCATCAGGAGAAAGCTTTCCAAGGAAGAGAAATTCCATTGGATTGACGCAGTCAAGTGTATGATCGGCAAGCCATCACTGAATGGTGCTTATTATGAAGGTGCACGAAGTCGGTATGGCGATTTCATGGCATTGCATATTCAAGCTGCGGACTATGTTCATTTCAATGTGAGTTCATACCATCTAGAACAAGACCTGAATGCTCACATTAATTCTTAGGGGGTTTTTCTACCGTATGTACAGTACTTCCAAAAGCCGTATGATAAGGACTGAACCTGATTTTGTAGATGGCATCGGCATTTACTGCTCCTTTGGGAGCAAGATCTAAGAGACACTTGTGGCTACATCGGCGCTCAACCATGGTGGGACTTTTCGTTGGATAATACTGTAGAGACCTTTCCCAAGTCCCCCCTTTTCGATCCCATAACCGGAGTGGGAGGTAAGTTTTTCCCAGATGGCAACTGGACTTGAACTAATTTCAAAACAAGGTAATGGTCCTTGGGTTGAAAATGTCACCGTCATTCCTGTGAGTAACCCTGCAATCGTTCTTGCAGATAGAACTGGTGGTGGTAGGTAAAAGTAGTCTTCAATGCCATCTGTTACATCTAATTAATACGAGTTAGGTTGTCTTGACAATGGTCCATTCGCCAACTTTACTGTCGATATGGGAATTGGTACGCACTTGATGAGTATCTTTACCAATATTTTGCTGATTGGATCAAGGGAGAAACCTCGACTATAATCCTCACTGCCTTCGGCGAGACTTTTGCCCAGAATTGATCGCCAGCGCTCTTAGCGATGAGCGTCTCGCCGCCACCAGAAACGCCAAAACTTTCAACGATTTCAACATCGCCATCCAAGGGAAAAGTTTGGCAGTAGCAGATACGGTGATACATCTTGGCTTACACATCGGTATTGGTGGTCAGGTTGGTGAGCTCGCCGATACATGGTCTTCGCCCGGAGATCCCCTTTTCTTCATCATCCACTCGACTTTGGATAAGTTGTGGAATGACTGGCAACGCCTGGATTGGGGAAAGAGAAAGTCCGAAATTTCTGGACCTGATACTATGTGGGCTTATCCATTTGATTTCTTTGGCCCGGTGCCGTACAAGAATATCACTCTTGATTATTCGCTGAACTACACTCATTTTGGGGATAGTGTTACTATTCGAAGTGTAATGGATGTGGAGGCTTTGGGATATACTTATGACTAGAAATCGGATATGAGGTTCAACCTGGAATAAATAAGAAGTTCTTGCCGTATTCAATCCATATATGTCTGAAGAACGTGATACTCATATCAGTTTTAATTACTGGAAGGTAGGTCTACCCCTGCACTGAAACGTTCGGCACGTGGCGCGCCAAGCCCCGGGTTGCTATGGGCGTTGCTATGCCCGGTGTTTTCCTGACCCAAACACCGCGATTCTGCGAAAAGCAAACGCATCATCCAAAAACCACGACATACCGGAGTCGAATATTTACCCTCTACAACTTGCGATTGAAGTTTTTGCTTCTCACCTTCCACTCCCTTTGATTGTTCGTTTCTATCTTGCTTCCGGAAATCCTTGCATACGAGCCAACGGTTTGTTTACGCGCATTCAAGAGGAATCCCCTCTTTGAATGACCCGCCCCTTTCAACATCACCAAGATGTCTGCAGATGCTGGAGCCTCTTCGATATCGGTTACTGGTATACAAACTCTGCTATGCATATCCTGCGACTTGGAAAATCTAACATCTCGCAGTTCGTGTTCGACCATTCACAATCCGTGAAGCAGCTCAAATGTACTTGAGTTCCATACTTCAATCCTCTACGACTCTCGCTCACTCTTTTTAGTATAAAATCAGATGGCGGGCAACTATTTCTGGGAGATGGATCCCTCGCGGGAGTGCCAACTCCGAAACTGGGACAGAAGGGTATCAGAGCAGTAATTAAGGTTCTGGATGACAAGTGCTTGTATGTATAGCCATTGTTATTGGAGTCTGCCCACTGACGACAATAGAATATTCGACCCTCCAGAAGACAACCCAATTCAAAGATTTTCGAGATCGGTCGTTCCAAATATGGGCAAGAGGGTGAAAGATCAGCAATTCGCATTTGATCGAGTCTTCGACGAAAACACCACACAAGCTGAGGTCTACGAATCAACGACAAGAGGATTGATGGATAGCGTCATGGAGGGATACAATGCGACGGTCTTTGCATATGGCGCGACGGGTTGCGGGAAAACACATACAATTACTGGAACTGCTCAGCAACCTGGAATCATCTTTCTCACGATGCAGGAATTATTCGAGAAGATTTCTGAGCGATCCGACCAAAAGACGACCGAAGTCTCGTTATCGTACTTGGAAATTTACAACGAGACGATCCGTGATCTTCTTGTACCTGGAGGAAGCAAACAAGGGCTCATGCTGCGAGAGGATGCCAATCAAGCTGTATCTGTAGCTGGGCTCACAAGCCACCATCCTCGAGATGTTCAAGAAGTTATGGATATGATTGTGCAAGGAAACGAATATCGGACAGTCTCTCCAACCGCAGCAAATGCAACATCTTCTCGATCGCACGCCGTCCTTCAGATCAATGTCGCGCAAAAGGATCGAAATGCGGACGTCAATGAACCACATACAATGGCAACCTTGAGCATTATTGATTTGGCGGGTAGCGAGCGTGCCAGCGCGACCAAGAATCGTGGGGAGAGGCTCCTCGAAGGAGCAAACATCAACAAATCTCTGTTAGCACTAGGTGGTTGTATTAACGCGCTCTGTGATCCGCGAAAGAAGAACCACGTTCCATATCGAAATTCTAAACTCACTCGACTGTTGAAATTCTCATTAGGGGGAAATTGTAAGACGGTCATGATAGTCTGTGTCAGCCCTTCGAGCGCCCACTTCGATGAAACCCAAAACACACTACGATATGCCAACAGAGCGAAGAATATCCAAACCAAGGTCACCCGAAATGTATACAATGTTAATAGGCATGTGAAGGACTTCCTGGTCAAGATTGATGAGCAGAGAGCATTGATCAATGAGCTTCAGGCCCAGCAGAAGGACGGCGAGGCTGCAGCATTCATTAAGTTTAAGAAGCAGAGCGAAAAGCGGGATGGGATTGTTCGTGAGGGTGTTATAAGAATTCGCGCATCGTTCGATAACGCCGCAAAGGAGCGACAGGAGAAGGTTACTAACATGAAGAAACTGCGCCAACTTCAACGTCGAATTTCTGTTCTATCATCTTGGGTTGCAGCATTCGATTCCATCTGCGACTCCCGGGAGGACGAAGAAATGGCCCCAAGTCTCATGGCAATGCGAAAAACCGCTCAGGGTATTCTTCTTGAACTCGAGAACAGCAGACAGCATTACCATCAGCGACTCGATAAATGTAACTGGGAGCGGGCAATCGACTCCGCATTACAAAATGGCATTAAACAACTCACAGAAGTGGATGGATCCTGCGAAGGCCCCGATGCTGCAAATCTGACTAGGGAAGCTGAGCTGCTCAAGTCAAATGCATCAGTTCAAGCTTTGCGAGAAGTTCTGGAGCAAGAGAAGGTTGGCGATGCGGACGTTATGCAAGTGCTGCTTTCTGCCCAATTCGACATCATTTCTTCCCTTCACGATATACTCAGTATGACCGAGGAGGATGCGATCAAGCATGCGAAATCAGTCCTCGGCCGATTGCTTCAAACATGTTCTACTTCTGTATCCGAAATTGTTAAACCTGATGGGTCTTTGAACGTCACCGAGAAGTTTCCACCAACAAAGCGCGGTACACCCAAACGCAAGAAGCCAGCCAACTTTATAGACACCCAGGCTCGACCAATTCCAACAATGCCAGCACTTGCTGCAGTCGCGCCTCAGGTCTTTGCATCGCCAATGAAATCTTCTCCTCGACGACGGAAGGCAGCCCTGGGGAAAAAGGGAGTGTCATTTACACCAAAGAAGAAGTCTCCATCGAAGCAACGAAGCGTTAGGTGGCGAGATGATACAGAATCTGGTGCTTTGGCTGAATTTGAAAAGACACCACAAAAACCTGTCTCTCCAGAAGCATCATCAGCCGAGAAAAGTATTGTTCTGCCAGCACTACCCTCATATCTGGCCGCGGATGTTTCTAACGACTCGCTCAATTCATCTCCTATCCCGACCGCGCCAACATCATCAATTGATATCAAGCCCAAGGCAAATCGGTTTCAGGCCGGCTTCCTCTCTAAAAAGACAGATGGGTCGCCACCTCCTCCACCCCCACCAAAGATGATAAGACTTTCCTCTTCCGATACAGAGACATCACCACTGCGCGCGATAGACACATATGCTAACAACCGCTCCCAATTACACCTTATACATACCATGGGAAACGATTCCACGCCAACGGAGAGTGGAAACAATTCGTCTTCCGAGGGAGAGAACAGTTTTCAAATGGATCGATCGGAGAGTGCCAAGATTGGAAAAGCACTTAAGAGAGCCGGCTCCATTTCTCGTGCATCAAACGACACAATGAGTCGAGCCCATCGTCGTAGGAGTCCAACCGCAGCCACCATGGCCGGATCGCCACCAAACGAGAACATGTTTACTGCTAGTCATGCTCGAAGAATGGTGAAGAGTGATAAGGAGGGTTCATTTCATTCGAGTGTTTTGAGTCCTCGAACACAACCAGTGGTCAAGACCAACCGACGTACAACAATTGCTGAGCCTCGAGCGATCAGTGGTAACATCCCTCTTGGATCCGTTCGAATCGCGAGCGGTACCCCAAGATCCAGAGAGAGTGTTGCAGGAGTCATGGGCAAGGGCGGATGGCGTTAATAAAGTCGTATTAATATCGAACTTGTGAGATTAGGTTTATGGTTTTTCAGTCTTCTCGAATATTGTTTTGTGTTTTACATTGTATAGGAACGGCTGCATGATGATAATGACTTTTGTTTTCTATACTTTCTCTCCTGGCAGCCTTTCGCATCAGCCCACTTTTTGTGGGACAGGTAGTATGGAGTCAAGAGTGCGGCGTTTTAGTTAAATGGGATTCCGTTGCATAGTTCGGATACCTCTGGTAGAGCATCATTGTATTAGTCTTCTTTTTCTGAATTTACAAAAATCCAGCGATGGTTTCATGGATAATCAATTGATCGTATTTTGATGTGACTTGTTTTACTCCTTTACAGGTCTCGGTAAAGCTGCTCTAGCCTGTGTTGGCAAGCCCCGATTCGCCGCCATATCTCATGCCTAGGGTACTTGGTCTTCGTAGGTGGGCATCAGTGAAGTGAGCATTGCTCCGCTAACAGCCACTTTACTTTGGGACGAATGGAAGTTCAAAATCACGCTCAAGTGATTGGATGTATGTGTGCAGACTGAAATGAGGTGTTACATTTTCATTGGAAAATTTCCATCCAACTAATTTGTTTCTCGTTTTTGATTGGTGAATCATTTGGCATGCATAAGGTGACAGTAGCCAGCCAGGAAGTGAATAGGTCATTGTCGTTTGTTGTTGATGGGAGCGCGCCAAGCTCAGTCCTGTCGCTTCCTCCTCCAATTTTAGACATCTCTTTTCCACACCACAGCACCAATATTGTGGCGAGCCAATTAATCTGAACCCTAAAGCAATATCGCGCACAGAGACTTATGATACCGACAAACTTAGACAAACAAGCAAATGATGGAGTCTGACACCACCCATGCAAATGAGCTCGATGTGACCTCTCAACCGAAGGAATGCTACTTTATCAATATGCTTCCTCGAGGTAAGCTACTTAACCCATTAGGGAGACTGTGTTTTGATACATAATACTCATTTATACTGGTCAGATGTCCGGTTAAAGATCTTCAGAATTCTTTTGCGAAAATCCGTTGGAAGCATGCCCTGCTCTTCTTATAGCAGGCAGGCAGGCAGGGAACAAAGCACCCCGCGAGAAAAGAGCTGCTCGCTAGGGTTATCTTTGGGTTGGAGAAACTTCATGGTATCTGTCTTTACGTGGCAACGCTCCTGGGACAATCGGAATAAACACCGGGAACCATACGATGACTTCGAGGGTCACATCGTACAGCCTCTTCATGGAATTGCACTGTTGAGATGCTGTAGACAGCTCGATATCGAGGTAGGCGAAGTGCTTTATGGAGAAAACACCTTTCATTGCGACTACGTTTCATTCCACCACCACTCAAGCGAGATCCAAGAGGCTGAAGATCGCATCCCGGAAACGCCCCAAAGCCAGCAAAATACTGTTCAAAGCATTCAGCGGTTCTTCGGCGAAGAGATTTACGAACAAGAATTCTTATTCCGAGACTCTCTGATACGTTTCTTCAACCAAATACGCATTGAAAATGCATCCCGCATAAGAAGAATCCGGTTAGAGGGGCAACTTAAGACTGGAACCCGTTATTACAACAATCCTTTTCTTTGGCGTCCCCCGGGAATGGGACTTGGGAGCATCCTACGTATTATCACTGTAGTATTGAAACACGCCTGTCCAAGACTTTGGTGTCTGACTCTGATAACCACAGATGGGCATTATATGGAAGGCTCTATTTTCAGAGATGCATGGTACGATGACGGAGACCGCACGGAGCCGCAGATTTCAGACGAAGACAAGATAGATGACATCGTTGCAATGGTTGCCAAGTATCTTCCATCTTTGACCCAGTTGAATCTGTATCCCTTTGAGAGAGCTGTTGGTGATGTGACTTATTCAGCAGCGATATTAAAATCCAAAAAGGATTGCATCGAAGATGAAACCCACCCCTTCGTTTGCGGAGAATCCAAACGATGGGTCAAATTCGAAGAGCGAGCACAGATAGTAGACGACAGCACGGTGAGGACTATTTTGGGAGCCAGGAACCAGCAATCGAAAAACGAGGGAAACGTTCAGCTGCCGACAACATGGAAGATAAATCGCATGTCCCCATCAGAAGAAATCCTTGAAGGCTTCCATGGGAATCCAAAATATAGAATAGTTAGCTACTTATAAAATCAATTCATCACCACTTCCATCCTGTATTATATTGGCTAGGTGAAGTGAGACAAGCAGCCATCCTGACCACCATAATAAAAGGACAGTAAATACACCAGCTTCCAAATTGGCACCTACCTAACCTTCTAGAGTAATTCAAGACCATTATCCTGAATATTTGGAGCAACTTAAATGACTGTCGAAGATAGTTTCGAGCAGCCATTCAAATTGTCCGAAAACTTTAGGTTGATGCCTTGTAATCGTAACGCTTTACAACCACTTTAGTGCTACATATCCAAGTATGATGATTCTAAACATTATGGACTTATGTCCAAACTCAATATAGGCTTTTGAATATTCTCAAATGTTGAGTTGTCGGAGGAGGAGGAAGAATAGGAAGGATCATTTTTTTAGAATTTTAGAATGCCTAAAGTGACACTCTTGTATTTCTTTGCCATCGAGTGAGACGGTAATAATACCTTGAACTTGTCAACTGATTAAATAGATTTCTTCTATGGGCTTTTTCTATCATCAATTTTCTCTTAATAAATGTGTTTCTTCTAGCTTCTGAATCTGTAGTAGGATAGGCTTGTCAAATACAATGTATCGAGCTCTCATGAGACCAACGCATGCTAAGAAAATCAGGGTTGGAAGTTTGGTTACTTAACTAGTGTTGAGTCCTTTGGCCCTTTCTTTATAAGGATTTGCTTTTGTAATCATATAAAAACGGAAGTCTAGGTTCTCGCTTAAATATATTCATTGTTCAGGGTTCCCACAAAGGACAATAGAGCCTATTGTTCAAATCTTTCATCGTACCTTTCGAATATATACCTAGTTAAATTTTAAATCTATACTATCCCTGGTTGTCACGAACTGCGATAGATTTTGTTCAATCGTATGGGTTTGATTGCCTATTGTCCAAGATGTCGAAATCTAACCCACTTAATTTGGATCACCTAAAGATTATCAAATCCGGACCCCATCACAAAACTGTAAGCCAAGATAACCTCACTTATTCTACTGGTTACTACAAGTGTGTCTAGTGTTTTCTGTACTTTTCCTTCCTCACTAAGGAACTACTGAAACTAGAATATAGAAACGAGCTCTTTCCCTAAGTGATATGAATGTTCATTTCATAAAATATGAAGAGAAGTTGGATAAAAGGATGCGTTTCAGTGAAAAGGCTGGATTGCATGATTTCACAATAGCAAACTTGGAAGATATCGATCGGTTGTTGGGGACATGAAAATACGCGACCAAATGACTTGTATTGTCCTATACATCCCTTTTGGGGAAAGGATAGGTGGTAATTTGGTATTTTAAGAGATAATAGCATTAGAGATGGTGTAGAGGGGAATTGGGACGTTCGCAATAATGGTATAGTGTGGGATGTACTGCAACCTTGTTTGCGTTTAGCAACCATGATTTTAACTAATATGAAGCTCTTTCCATGGTAAGCTATAGGTCTATATGTTCTTTTTCATTTGACTGACTAGTCCTAAGCCTAGATGCTTTAATGTTAGGTCCTTGGAAACACATTGAGGGAAAATATCTAGACACATCGCGGTCGCAAAAGAACAAAGAGTCCGAGGTATACAGCTTCCATCTAGGGAATGGCACCGCACTTCTGAGCCATGAAAACTGGAGTATTTGTATAGGAAATCTCAAAAAGATGGAGGATTCTTGGAAGCTTCAAATTTCGCCAGTTTATGAAAAAATGAGAAGACGCTGGGCAAAATAGTACCCCTGAAAGTTGCAAGGGAGACGAAAAAGCGGGGGATGGCGAAATACATTTGGCGTCTTATATAATTGAGCCATTGTTAAAGAATGACTTAGATGAGTCAGAGAAGCTTGCCCAACAGTGGATGGTAGCCAAAGTAGTGAGTAACACAGTTCCCTTTTTACTGAAATTCCAGCTGACAGCTTAACTTTTACATGAAACAATGGTATATTTCTTATTGAAGTATTGGTTCCATCAGGCTAATTTTTCCATGTAGCATGCGATCTGTAAGACTGTTCTTTACAATAGAGAGGATATTGAGAGGCTTAAGGATGACCAAGATAAATTCGTTAACTCTGAACCAGTACAATTTCGAAAGTCTAGTAGCTTTGAACCACTCACTAACACTTTCTACTTTCTAGTTCTTTGAAGACGAAGAAATTGCTGAAGCAAGGCACTCATGGGAAAATACCGTAAGAACCAAAATTATGTGAGTATCCTAAAACTCGCTTTTATTAATAAACCGAACGCAGTTCTGTGGGGGATGTGTAGATACTCTCGGTACTATCCCAGAGTCGATTTACAGACCTGATGCTCCTTTCAATATTCTTTTTTTAGGCGCGATAGTTAATTCTTATCCAAATTATGCTATGTACGAAAAAATAAAGGAAACTGCAGCGAGACGAAATCCCAACAAGTTCGGAAAGGGGGCAAAGATGACCTGTTTTCTTGTTACAAGCCTGTATATGGAAAGTGTTCAGCAAGTGGCATTTCGGACGGTCTGTGTCGGGTCACTTGGTAGACCTGCTCTAATTATTCCAAGGATACACGGCATGGAAAGAACTAATTTGGGAGAGGGTGCTGATGGCATGCGGCTTATTAGAGGGGAACACTGTGAGCGTGTACTAGGAGTAAGTGATAGTTAATA
>LLCD01001194.1:0-12157 GCA_001414355.1 Hymenoscyphus salicellus
CTCGAGAGTACTTTCACCAGAAAGCCAAAGAATTTCAGGCCAGAGATTTCCCAGACTATCTACAAGGCTACGAGAAACGTTTGGAGAAATGCTTGGAGATGACGATGGATTGCTATGAAAAAGGGCTCAATGCTTTTATAAAGTCTTCGGCCAGTGACAATATCAGCCCATATTTACCTCGTTTTAGTGCTCTTTTTAGTCTTCATAAAGATATCTTGATTGGGGAGTTTTCTTGGAGCTGCTGAGCAGAGGGAGCAAGATAAGCAAGCAATGGTGAGGTTCATTATTTGAATATATCCTATTTAAATTGTTCAGAAATATTAATCCTAGAACAGGAAGTCATCTCTTTACTTTCGGAGCTCCTTGGTGGTCTATGGTCGCAGTCTCACACTGTACCTAGGTAAGCAAAAATACCCCTTCTACCCATTTATTGACTCGAGGTTATCCTAACTTCATTTCCCCCGTTAAGCCCCGAATCCACCACCTCCACACTTCCGATAATAACAACCCAAACAACTGAATTCAGTCTAGACAGCAAGCAATGAAATGTGGTATGGCGCACGAGGAAAGTCTGTGGGTAGGGTTCACGATAGCCCAATACGGCTCTTCGTTTTCTCAGCAGTAGAGAGGTTTTTACTTACCACAGCTAGACCAGAATGCAAGAGCTTGACTTTCGGACTCTCATTATTTACGAGAAATCGAGGATAGTATTCAAGAATACCTGACTACAATAGCAATCTTTTTTCAGCTACTCGTGAGTTGCTGTACAACGGTAATTCTCACGTATTCCGACGAGGAACCAAGTTTTATGTACATGACACCCGCGCAAAGATCACTTGGGGAAGTCACGATGCAGCGAAGTAGCTTCTATGTGCAGAAGATGAAGGGAAAGCACTGCAGACACGATGACAATTTCATTTTGTACGGAGGCTTAGTCCAGGATACCCCATTTGCTTGTTGATTCATGCTTCGCGGAAGCAAGCCACATTATATTTTCACAAAGTATTGAAGTGAAATACTTGCTGTTACTCCAAAGCTTGAAAAATGAGAACAGCCTCATCTGTACCTCAATTTAAGACCCTCAAGTATCTCAGCAGCAGCACCCCATCAAAGCAGAAGCAAAATATAACATTCCCAGAATGAGCCCCAGACCTCATCCTTAACAAGCAACGTATGGGCTTGGTGGATGATCGGGACTGGAACACCCATATCGTTTTCTTAACCTCAAAAATCAGTTGCCCTACACCCAGCTCTTCATTCTCAAACCTAACAACACACAGTCTCCAAGTACCCGACAGTAAACACAACCTCGAAAGCAAATTCTAGCCACTCTACAGAAAGTGAAAAGAAGAAGAAGAAGAAGAAGAGTGAAATAGTCACCCCAAAACACGGAAAAGGAACGAACAATACATACGTTGTTTCAGCTTGTCAACGGAGCAACCGACAGGCACAAGACCCACATTCCCTGCTCAGGTTTGCGAAAGCAAGAGATTTGGTCTGGAATTAATTATATGAATCGGAAACTGTACATTGTTTGTACATATAAGGTGCTTAAAACGAAAAAGAGAAGAAGATGGAAGGGATTTATTCGAAAGGGCTGACAATTTTCATATTATTGACTACAGTCTGCCACAGAAATATGTTCCCAGGGAGTATCGAAAGGTTTTAGTTGCCCTTGACTTTCAAGACAGAGAGGGGCAGGAAAGTATAGACAACCCCTATCCTTGTTTGGGAACATAAGCTTGGGATCTTGACAGAGAGAACCTCTTGTAGTACAAGAATAAAATCGAGTAACCATTACAACGTCTGGTGGATCTCACCAGTATCTCACACCCCCTCAAAACTCTACAAACAAACAGTACCAAGAAGGAGGCGGGATATAACTCTTTTCCTGGACGAAGATTGCGCCATATCCTTACCGAGAAAAGCACGAGGCTAGCATACAATGAGAGCATCGATCACCCTTCCGTGAGCCCAAGATAAGACGACTCTCAAATTCCTTCTCCTCTGATAGGACCATCAATTGTCTGGGTACCGCGTCTCCTTCTCAAACTTTCACCAGCAAGTACCTAACCACCAAAAACGACAGCAACTAAATCCTCGACAGCAAATCAAAACAACACTATACCAGCACAGGAGAAAGAAATCGAAGTCCTCGGTTCGAAATATCCCACAACACAAATCGAAAGGTGGAAATTAGCACTTACCTCAAAGCCCAGCACGGCAAATATAAATACCGTCAACAACGCAAAATTCAACTAAAAGCTCGAGACAGAAGAGTTTGGCACAATGATACAAAGAATAGAGGAACTTGCCACAATCTCAACAGTAAACTAGCACGTACAAAACTGCCCTTATTGAATATTTCTTCATTTCACACCACCACATCCTCAGTGGCTGTCTGAGAAGTATCTACTCTCCCCATCTATCTATGAATACCCTCAACATCCTCCTCACCATCATCATCACCCGCACGACTCTCACCACCACAAGCAGTCCTAAAAACCCCTATTTTCTTTTTTTTTTGAAAGACTCAACCACAACACCCAACGCCCCATCCACTCACTACACAAAACAATGGTATATCCCAAAAAGCTCAAGTAGCAGACACCCAAAAGAATTTGCAGATGCCAGAACCCAAAAATGCCATGAACCAAGGAAAGACTATTATCTGTACTTCTAATGCTCTCTTCAATGCAGGCAGACGTATGTGAATCTCTCTAATGCTTATGTGTGTCTTCAAGAAAGGAAAGAGAAAGAGAGATCGTGTATGTACTCCGCTGTATTTCAAAGCAGACTCCATTTCACAAAAGGAAGAGAGAGGTCTTGTTGATTTTGGTTAGCTCTCCTCTGACTTCGTGGCGATACTCGAGGAAGGGTTCGCAGTCGAAACACTACTCCTAGCAACCAGCTCCTGAATCTTAGGAATCAGTTCGGCAATGCGGAAAGGTTTCGAAACAACGTCATCCTACAAAAAATATCATTAGCCTCCATCACACCCCTCTAACAATCCCCACAAAATAGAGAAAGAGTAGGAGAAAGACTTACCATCCCGGCGCTCATCGCAGTATCAATCTGCTCCAACCGAGCATTGGCCGTAACGGCGATGATAGGCACATGCCTCCCAATCGTCCCATCACTCTCAAACTCTCGAATCTTCCTCGTCGCCGTAAGCCCATCCATAACAGGCATCTCCAGATCCATAAGAATCAACGTCAACTCGTCGCCATCCTTCTCTCGACCTCTCCAGAAAGTAGACTTCCTCAAGAGATCCAAAGCCTCGCCTCCGTGGTTAGCGACCGAGGTAGTGAAGCCAATATTCTTAAGTTGTTTCTGGAGGACTCTTTGGTTGACCAGGTTATCTTCCACAATAAGGACTTTAATGGCGGAGAAGTTGAAGAGCGTTGTAGGTGTTGGCGATGGAGTGACGGATGGTCGTTTACTGACAGTGTTGGTGCGGGATGGATTTTTGGAACCCCGTTTGCTTTCGACGATGACGGCAGAATTGGAAGATTTTCTTCGAAGGGTAGAATATTTGTCGTACCCAGGGCTCGAGGGATCACTTTCCACCTTTCGTGCTTGTATGTAGAACGCAAATGTGCTGCCAACGTTCTTTTCCGATGCCACTCCAATTTCACCACCTTGTAATTCCGTCAACTCTCTGGAGATGAAGAGACCCAGTCCACTTCCCCCATATTGTACGTGGGTACGAGGACTCGCTTGCCGGAAACGCTGGAAGAGTAAAGTCTTTTCCTTTTCATCCAACCCACGTCCAGTATCCTCGACAGCAAAGAGAAGAAAAATATTGTCTCCAGTACCCCATTCCATATCATCCTTAGCAATGTCCTTTGTCTTCGAGCGACTTGGAAAGTAGGTAACGCCAGACTCCGAACTGATCGGTCTCTCCGTACTAGCCCCGACACTGACAATGATCGTTCGTTTATTCTGGGCATGCGTAAATTTGATGGCATTAGTAGTGAGATTAATTAAAACTTGTAGAAGTCGTGATGGGTCGAGCTTTACTCGGTCTACCTGTAAATCCAAATATGACTTTTCAATGCGGAACTCCAAGGAAATATCGTTAGTTTCAAGTTCTCCCTCAAACATTTTGAGTGCACGCTGTACGACTTCAATAGGATGCACTTTCACTGGTGTGACCATTAGAAGTGCAGAGTCGAGTTTTGACAAAGTCAAAATATCATCAACAATTCTTTTTTGGTGCTGGGCACAGAGAGCAATAGTCTGGGCAGCATCTATGCCACCGTCTAGAATCTCTGTCAGCTTCTCGGGGAAGCTGGACTGTTCGTTTTCTGACTTGAAGCTGTTCAAAGAAGTTGAAATCTCGTCACTGCATTGAAGAATTGCCGAGAGCGGATTCCTCATTTCGTGTCTATCATTATGTTAGTAGAGTGCATTGATGGCTGAATGCTGAGACTCACGAAGTCATGTCAATAAAGTTCTCCTGTTGCCGTTTTAGCTCGATAGCTTCTTCCATTCTCTGTTTCTGGAAGCCCTCGGCGGACTTTTGTGACGAAATGTTCGTGATACTGCCAAAGACACTTTTCAACTTTCCATGCTCATCCTTTTCTGGATAAGCACTCATCAAAACCCATGTATCGGTCATGTTACCATTTCTGTCTTGCCACGGAGCTTTGAACCGGAACTCGTGGGTCACCGCAGTTTTTCTGTCAACCAAAGACTTCCATATCTCTTTGACGGCTGCACGATCCTCTTCTTTGATGCTTTCCATCCATGTGTCGGCACTATTAATCGCCCTAGGGTGCCGAGAAATTTCCCTGGAGTAAAATTAGAATGTGGCATATGGACTGTGTAATGTAGGTATACATACCACCAGGTGTCGTTAGAGTAAGTGATTTGACCAACGGAGTTGGCAATAAACATTCCCACCGGAGCAAATTCTGCCATTCGAGTAAATTTTGTCTCGCTTTCCATCTTCTCTTGGGTACGTAAATCGAGTTGTTTCGAGAGCTCTTGTCGATCCAACGCTGCCAATTGAGCTGCACGCTGACCACGTCTAATTTCCTCTTCGAACAGAACCACAGATGCCATCGAAGTAGCTAATTGCCGACTAAGAAGTTGGATAAAAAGACTGTAGTCATCATCGAAAGGCCGACGTGGGTTAACTCCCATAACCAAGAATCCTAGTATAGAATCACCAGTTGTAGGATGGATCGGGCAGACAACGACAGCTCGACAAGGGTCACCGAAGCCACGCCATTCAAGTCCCTGAATCAAGTCGAAAGAAAGTGTGCCGTCACTAGTCTTCAAAAGAACGGGTCTGTCTGTCTTCATGGACTCTCGAAGATATGGCGCGAACCCATCCTCACTTGACTTCAAATCTAGAGGACTGACTGAACTTCTGTGTCCTTCAGGGACGCCCAAAGTTCCCTCGAGCACACACTGTGGTGCTTGTGCAAGTGAACCGCTATGCATACTGGTCATATCTGAATCCGAATCATCGGCGACAGAATACAATAGACAAAATGGTACATCGTACTCTGATTTACTGTTAGCGATATACTTTCAAACCTCTACCTGTAATCGCGAAGGAGTGGAGGCTACATACCATTATATGCAAGTCCTTTAATAACCTGACCCCAAAAGCTTTTGACCTCTCGAGCAGCAGCAGTCTTGTCGCCTATTTCTCTCAAAGTGAGCATCCTTCGCTCTGCGATTTTTCGGCGAGTCTTGTCAAATGCCGGATTGTAAAGGCCAACGACGGAACCATCCTCCCCGACTAATGGGACAATCGACCAAGAAAAGTATGACTCTTCGAGAAATCCGTTTCTCTTAATGAACAAGCAGTCGTCGTCTTTCATCGTAGACTGCCCCGAATCTTTGGCACTTGAAAACACGTCTTCGATTTCTTCCCAAATCTCCGACCAGGCGGTTTTATAACTTTGACCCTACATGGAGTCAGTTGGGTTGTCTAGATTGTCACGAGTCACATATTCAAATGCACGAAATAGCACTTCGGGGGTGCAAGAGCATCGCAAATCACTTCAAAGGCTAATTTATTCTCGGAAATTCAAGGTGAAAAAGTTAAATGACAGAGAGCAAAGGGGCGACACGATGAAGCGGGTTTACTTGATTCCAAAGAAAGAGACATAACAAACTGAGGACTTACCATAAGTTCGGGGTGCTTTTTTCCAGCCAACATGATGTACGCTTCATTGTATATGGCAATATACTCGTCACCCCAGTACATTGCAGCTGGATGGGGAGAGCCCATTATCAGATTACACATAGCCCTCAAATCAAATGCCCAATTTTCAATAGGGCCCAGAGGTGTTGAAGCCCAGTCAATGCTTCGGGCAAATTGTATATGCTTCGGGAGAGCGGCTGATAGTGGAAGCCTGGTCCAATCGAAAGAGGGATTGTCCGGGTATCTAGAGATTAACATGTCGCTTGTTAACGCGTCATTTTGAGCAGCTATCATAGCTTGTCTCGGTGGACTAAAACCTCCGAGGCTCATTGGGCTGAAGGCATTTTGTTGAGGTGGTGTATCTTGAATAGGCGGGGGAGGAACATCGCCAAAGTAATCAGAATTTTCGACCGATTGAGCAAGTGGCGATTTCGAAACAACGAATCCCTTGTTTCTATCGCTGAACATTGGCGAATCGAGTGGTGCTGCAGCAGAGCTCGTTGAGCCTCCTGCAGAAGCTATGGCACTGCCGCTACCGCTGAACAGCCTAAGTCGTTTCCTCAAAGTGCTACAAGACCAGTTGATTCCACCATACGAGATTGAAGGTAGGCAAACATCCATTGATTCGTTATTTTTTACAAAACTTAAGGCCCATGCCTTGAATTCTGGAAAGTCGGTTACGATGCCGGGACTATCTGTCTTCTCCCCGCTTGTAACCATGTCCAGAATTGTGCCATAACCACGAAGGGACGCATTGGCAAATACAATCACTAAGGGTCCACCAGGGCTGAAGTTCGTCGGATTGGCAACATCTATGATAAATGTAGGTCGCTCGTCTTGCTCCAGCAACTCTGTGATTCCGACACTGCCCAAAATTTGCATCCCTGGCGATCTGCCTTTTGGTTCAGGACTTCTGGCAAGACTGGTACCCGTTGTTGACCGCGGAGGGCTAGCTGTACTGACACTGCCTCGAGCAAGCTTCAATGTAGTAACTCCCCCTGTCTCTTCCCTGCCCTTGTTCAGCATTTCTGCTGCGCTGGAACTCGAAAGCCCTGGTGGTAATAAGGGCCGTTGTCTGGGTGTGTGGGAAAAGAATAAGGGAGAATGAGGAGGCACAGTTCGAGGAGTGGTACCTGTTCGTGTGGTTTGCAAATCAATGGTATGGCGGGCTATCAGTCGTGGCTTGAGCCTTTTCTTTGGTCTTTCTGAAATTGAGGTCGGCCGCGATCCATTGTCTTCAGAAAGTCGGTGTTTCGATGTATAAGCCTCTGTTAGACGGTTTCTAGGAGGTATTGGTTTTGAGGTATTGGGTCGCTGTCGAGATGGTGGGATGTCTTTGGCCCACGTTGTTGTTGTTGATTTGGGCGCATCATATATTCCTTCCTTCACTATGGTATTCTCGTTTTCCGCACTCGAAGGCCCTTGTGATTTCCCGAGATCTATCCGCGCAGTACTCTGTGAATCCTAAAGGCAATATTATCAGTACAATACCGAGGGGAGGGAGGTGTATGTGTAGCAGGACTGGGTTGCCTCACCCCTTCACAATCGGCATTTACGAGCTGTGTCTTTGGCTGGAAAGCCTCTTCCACCGGACTGTTCTGGAGTGTTTCGATAGTGGCGAAGGGGGTGGATGGAGATGTAGGAGAGGCAGCGACTTGCACAGAATGCCTGCGCGGAGCAGGGCTCCGTAGGGCAGGTGGGATTTGTGATTGGGCGATGGGCGGCAAGTCCTTCTGGGGGGTAAAGATTGATTTCGGTTCAGGCTTCCGTGGGGGCTTCATGAGGGAGGAAGGGGGAGATAACCCCGCTGGCAGGTAAAGGGAAAAGGGTGCGCGTGTCAATATCGAAGTGGATAGGGATACGCTGTCGAGTCGAGTCCCAGGCAGAGGGAGAGGGAGCTGGAGCGGACCAGATGTCACAAGTAATTGCCAGCGCCAGCAGGATGGATCAGTATCTCCCCCTTGAGGCAGCTCTACCCCAATCGTTCAATTGCTCTTCCTTCCTCTACCAGTACCTTCTACCCTTGTGTCAACCTCTCGAGCCCTCCTCCTACTTTGCGGTTACGGTTACGGTTACGTAGCCCGCGGATGCGATATATGCTAGACTGTAGAGCGATCCCGGCTTATTGGTTTCTGGAAGGCTGTTGTGAGACCTTTGCGTAGGTGACTCGAGTAGCTGGTGCTGGTTCGGTTGGTCGCAGACGAGGGCTAGAGCGAGCTTCCTTCTATTCCTCGGAGATAGGATCTATATTGTGGCATCACAGACGGTCGCGTGTGAGGAGGAATGGGTAGAAATGGGCTGATAATATAATATTTTCAATGAATCATACTATCTAGCAAGCGCCATGTTGTCATCTTGATGAACCGAATTCTCTCGAGTTGAGCTTGAGGCGAACCGTCGTCTCAGACCGCGGGGAAAACCGACCTATTGCCCGCCCCGGACCCATCAAAAAAACTATTCCTTCCTTTGCATGTGTCTGGGGAACTAATCTGATTTTCTGATGAACCAAGTTTGTCTTCTGGGAAAATAGTCCTCTTCCAGCGAGACGTGGGTTCATGCGAAATGTGTTTTGTTACTTTTTCCTTCATGAATCAAAAGTAACCTTTTCTCCCATGAGAGGATCCGATCTCGAGACGTTAGATGGGCGTAGGCCTTCAAGGCAACCATCCGTGAGACCCCTGGAACTATTGACGCATGACATCAGTGGCGCATCCGAGTTCTGCTTCCATCACGTTACACGCCTCACTCCTACCACATTACTATAATAAATATCCTCAGAGAACAGAAGGTAGTGCCTGACCTAGAAGAAATTGAAACGTCGTCTTCTTACTTCAAAAATATTGAGTTTCAATACATGTTTTCAGTAAGACAAAATGAGAAATTTAAAAGAAATATCTTATAATCTAACTAAGTAATAGTATCTCTCCACCTCAATATAAATATAACCATAACTACTACAAACTATATACTATAGTCGTAATATATTACAATCTCATACTACTATTTTCCGTTCTATTCTCTCCTTTCCTTAAAAAGAATATATCTATCCAAACTTGATTTTGGACTATACCCTCATGTAAAATGTAAGCATTTATTCTCAAGTACAATCATTCGAGTAGATAAGAGGGCTAAGCATTCTCTGCGTATAGTTAGCTTTCCTCGGATTGTGAAAAATAGCCAGCCGGGGGTAATGGAAAGTATTATCTAGAAATATTTAGAATAATCAGAAACACTCCGTCTTGGTTCTTCTAATTATTCCAGAACAATACATCCTGTTACCCTAGACTATTTCGCGCAAAATTGAAACAAAGTAGGTCTACGTAGAGTAATGCCTAGCGCTCTTAAATTCTACTCTGGAGAACATATAAGACAATTTAGAACCTCAAACTATTGTATAGGAATAACAACAATGTCCATGGAATATATATCATCCGTATCGCTCTAAGTAGGTTCGGATTTTGAGAATGTACAAGCTAATTAAGAGAATTCATCTAAAGTACTTTATAACGTAATAGGAAAACGAAGGAAAAAGACACAACATCTTCAGGGGCAGCAAATAGAAGAACGCAAGAAACGATGTAAGAGGATACACTAGGCGAGAACTTCTCTTCCTGTCATAGACTATGCCCAAATGACAAAAATCCAAAACAAAAAAAAGGGACAAGGCGCAACTCCAAATTTAGCCAAGAAGGCACTGGAACGACAACTCGGAACAAATTGAGAAATCGGTGAGAGTTGTAGTAATGTAATTATCACCCGAATGAGCGTCACAGCAAACATCTTTCCCTCGTAAGTACCACGACCTTCGTGATTAGGAATTGCCGAATTGCCTTGCCCCTTCCATCCGCCAATCTTGGGTCAGCATGTCTCTCTTCTCGTCCTTTTTTTGATACCTCAAGCAACCTTCGATTGCAACCATTCATCCCACTGCGCACCCGAGAAACTCGAGCTGATGGAGTTCTCAATGACCCCGTCAAAAATAACGGTAGGCGTAACATGGACACCCACCAGTCTATTCATCTTGACCAAGACCTGTCAAAGAGTCAGCATTTTCACTTAATACGTTCCAATTAAACCCATCTTCCCTCCTTCCACCTTTCCAAATTCCCAAAACACAACTCCCCACCTCTACCCAGACAAAATATAATGAGCAGAATACATACCTTCAAATCATTCGTAACAGCATTCCCCGTATTCAAACTCCCATCCTCACCAGGCTTATCACTAATCAAAAGCAACTTCAACAAACTCTGCTCATCAACCCCAGCCTTAGCTCCAAGCTTCGCAAGACGACCGTACGTTTGGTTCCTCGTTTCGTTGACGATGTTGACATCGTAGTAAGATTTCGAGTCTTTGAAGAGGAGCTAAATGGTTCAGTTAGTGATTGTTCAACCTAGTCCAAACCCCGCGACCAAGTCAAATGGGAAAATCAAACTCACATCACTAAACCCCCAAAAATCCCCACCAAGCTGCACTACACCAACAGCAGCCTCATGCACCAGAGTACTACTCGGATGCCAAGGCTGAATCTGCTGTCTAAAAACAACCTGCACCTTATCCGCATACTTCTCCCTGATCAAAGGGAAAACCTCCGAGTAAACAGTGTTGAACATCTTAGCGGAGAAGGGACAGACATAGTCGAGGAAGAGCTCTAGTGTATGGAGGGTAGGCGTGGGTGTTGCGCTGAACTTTTGGAGGGCGAATTTTGGCGCGAGTGCCATTTTGAGGATGGGTTGGATATGTCGGATTATAGGGAGGTATTTGGTGGGTGAGGGGAGGGTTTGGGTTTGGGTAGAGGTTGAGTTGTTGGAGTTGTGAATTGGAAATCGGATGATGGCGGGGTTGAGGGGTAGCTGTTTGCTTTTGAAGCTGGAGCTTTTTCGGGGACTTCTGACGTGATTGATGCAAGTTGATTAGTATCCCTTCGTTCTCGTTTCCAGCTTCCTTTGTTATCAGCACGTGGGGTGAAGCTTACTACGTACAAGTGGTAAAGAATGTAAATACAGGGGTGGAACCTCCGTGGACCAATCACCTGATCAGGATATCACCTTTTAGTCTTGAATAGGTTAAATCCTCTCGGAGCGATTAACAATTATTTACCCCTGTACAGAGTACTACTTACAGGCCTTAATAAAAGTTAAATGTCTCTAGATAAGGCTCTAGGCGAGGGGCGGTCTATAACGTAACTAACTAGGTGGCTCTAAAATCAGGTGGTTTTCGCTACTATACAGTGAGCTCGTATTACTTCTCTTCCTCGTAGAATACTACTAAAATTGCTTATAAATTTACTATTAGAATTAACAATAAACGTCCCTACACCTAAGACGCCGACTCACATAGCGTCTAGAGGCGATAGTCTACGTATTTAGACCTTATATTATACTGTAGAGTGGTTAGTTAACGATATCTTACTGTATAATCCTCGCCTTACTCAACGATAGATATAATACGCTCTTGAGAATCGCGCTACCTCTTAAAAGTATAACTGTAGACACAACGTTAAGATTAATACTCCTTATCGCAAATACCTCATCTACTAAGAGTACTACGTACAGGTGGAAACAAATGTAACAATTCTCCGAGTAGATCTAACCAATTCAAGACTAAAATGAGATATCCGACCTGGTCATTGGTCAGACCACTCGATTTGCCACTGGACATGACCCCTGCAATTACATTTGTTTCCCCCTGTACGTAGTACGTAAAGCTCTTACCAGCGCGATATACCTTGGGCGGAGCTCCCGAAATAGCTAGAATGGAACAATTAGTGTAGTAGGAAAGCAATTCGTACTACCTTTGTAAAGGAAGATTATGTTCGTATAGCACGAAGGCGAAAGCCACTACTTTCAGTGTGACAGATCTGCCAGCTGGGTCACATGTCAGTTACGTCACGTGTTGGTACAGGTGTTTCAGGTTCAGGATAAATGTAGCATCACCTCCTGTACCTAACTTTCTTCCTCATCTATTGTCCTAAGAATAGAGTGTTGTTTG